>JAHDVE020002684.1:0-124065 GCA_022606495.2 Halesus radiatus
AAACAAATCTTTCCTTCATCTCGCTTTCTTTAAGTAACTATGCTATTATACCATGTTAAGTCTATCTCTTATTCATTATTACAAAACATCCTATAACCTAAAATATGAAGTGAACATGATTTCTCCCCTAAACAATTATCAACACAAGATTTTGATCCCTAATCATAATTCCTTTCCTCAACGTTGAATTATTACGAACACAATATAATTTTAAAATCCCTAGCGAATTGGTGCAATGAATACCCCTAAAACTTTAATCTCAACCAGACAATTTATCAAGATAATATAACATAACAAAACTTTTCTTACCTAAACAAAGAATTTTTTTTTTTTTTTGAAAAAAAATGTTCCTATTGATACTGAAATTATAAATTACAATCTATTAACTTTTTCCATTATTTATTTATTTTATTTAAAATTTTAAGTTTTATAAGTTTTTCAAGTTTTTATTTTTTTATTTTATTATTTATTTTTATTTTTATTTAATTATTTATATTTTTATTTATTTATTTTATATTTTTATTTTCAAAGCAATTAGACGATTTTATTATTATCAATCACTTTTGCACTGTCACTTGCACATATTTTTATTTATTTATTTTATTTTTTGCACTGCTATTAATTCGCAAAATATTTTTAATTCGTCAGTGTAATTTTATGTTCGCATCGTTTCCTATTCTCCAAAACCAGCTTCGTCCAATTACCACCCGTATTTGTTTACGTAACACAGTGACCTATATTCGTCTTCAGTCAATGTAATAAAAATTATGAGTGATGGGCCTACCTGACCTAGTTTTTATGAGAGTTGCATTCCATAAGGTTCAATGCCACGGTTGTTTATATCATTAAGATTCCTGACCTATATTTTCGTTCATTCATTATAATAAAAATGTGATTGATGGCCTACTTTTTATGAGACTTGCATTCTTCTAAGGGTTAAAAGCCCGGTTGTTTATTTAAACGAGATTCCTGACATATTTTCGTCTCTCAAGTACCATAAATCAATCACGCTCGCCTATCAGTAAATTCCTTAATTCGATAAACAATGACAATGGCTTCAGCCCGTTCGTTGGTTTTTTCAAATATGAACATTTCATATAATATGTAAATATCACGGCATGAAATGTTCATATAATTTAATTATACATTTCAAGTGTGATATAACGAAGGAAGCCTGTATAATTTCGAGTATCTTTTGTTTGTTTATCGCTTTGCCTCGCTTGCTGGTGAAGTGTTTGTTTGTTAAATTATCAATATAATGGATTTTTCTGTACGATAATCTTATTCTGTCTCTGGGGATTTGTCTATTTTCTGTGAATAGAACACTTAAACGATTTTCTGTTAAATGTGACTTTCTTCGTTGCGTCTGTCTACTTTAAATGGTACAATAACGTTCGTGGATTGAATATATCTCTCCGGTTCTTTGTATTGTGAATCATTTCAATTTTAATTCCTAAATCTCTGTGTCTAAACATTTCTAGTTCTTATAGAAGGTTGACTAACATCAAATTTTAGTAAATTTTATTAGTTTTCTAATTCTTTTGTATTGTTAACTGCTTCGTTAGTAATTCGTAACTACTTTTGTCTGAACGTTTCTAGTTTTTTTTATTTGTATTTTTAATTGAGGGTTGGCTAACATCAAATTTAGTTAGGTATTTCTAATTCTAATTATTTTGAATACGTTATCTGTCAACAGTTACGAAAATATACCTATCTTGTATTACTACAAACTCCTGGTCACACGGCGCCAGCTGAGATGGCCCCCCCCCCCACTAGGCTTTAAAGATGTGATGGCCCGTCCTTCCTTCGTTTATGATTTAATTTAGCAATAGACTTTCGTTCGCGCCACCGATTTAAGATGACTCCTCTACTGCTGCCTTAAATTTTCTTAAGTAATGTGATCGGAAAAATCTTTGTAGTTTTCCTTTCAATTTGAGGTTTTTCTCCTCCTTGGCCAGCGTGTAACGTCTAGCCCTATGCTAACATTCGAGTGTTTCCGATTTTCTTAATTTTCACGGTATTTTTGCACTCCAATGTGGTCAATTTTGCCAAGCTTTTCGCGAGTCTACGTTGTGTTGTTTTTTGCTTCAGACTATTGGAAAAACAAGGCCTTATTTGTGGTAACCCCTATTCTTTGTAGCGTAGGCAGACTCTCGCATACCATTGACAGAATTCGTATTCCTAACATTCCTATCTTAGACTTTAATGTTCTGAACTCTCTATTATTATCCTACTATGCAATCTACGTTAATTTTCTATAGGAAGACTAGCATTTTCCTAACTTTACCCCTAAATTTTCTATTTTTTCTTCTATCGTGAGTTTTAATGGGAAAACTTAGCTTCTGGGCTATACTAATTGCACTATTCCTGATCTATATAATACGACGTAGTTTCAATTTTAAATTTGGTATACATAAATGTAATGATCACAGTATTATCGCCTTTCCTCATCGTACTAAGTGTTATTCTACATGGGTTAGTTTCAATGAATTTCATGGTTAAAAGGCACAGTTTTACTTGTTTTGGCGCCATCTCCATCCTCTCCTAAATTTGGGAAAATTACATGATTAGGTTTTAGTTTACACAGCCTTTGTTATGACGAGAGATCGAATACGGTTTGTTTTGCTGCAATTCGGCTCCAGACCAACCCCTAAAGTACTCAGATGACCACGTTTCCGGTCAGTAACTCTCTCTTCACAGACGTACAGCCTGACCAAACGGTATACGTAACCTCTTCTTTTAGTTCGTGCGCTATTGGTCATCCCCTGTACCGCGACGGAAAGAGCACCTTCCTTATCCATGGGTCCGAGACCCTCCGAATTCCTGTCCTCCAGACAGTTACATTTAAAGGAGATCAAACCGGTTCCGTCCCCTCGTCAAACAACATTATATACTTGCGAATTTTTGCAAAGTCCGGGTTGAAAGGCCGTCCCTCGCATCAAAAGTTCAGAGATAACCACGCTTAAATCAGCAATTATTTCTGCCCAATCGATAAGTACAAATTATAAATATATGTAAACAATACGAGTTTTTATAATCCACAATACTCCAGTTTTCCCAGAAAATTGTGGATCTGACATCTCCAACACAGGTCGTGAATCTGTGCCAGATATTCAGACATATTACATAAGAATATACGTAAAAGTGATAATACAATATACATGATATATTACTTTTTGGTTTGGTTGACAGGTTGGTTTAATGAGACCCTGCTATCTCATGTAGTTTGAATTTAACTGTAGATTGATTTTTGTTTGGAGAAAAGGTAGGACTCCAAAAAGCCTAAAATTCGCAAGGCCTGAACCTTGAAAACCTAAGTCGAAGATAAAATTAATTTTATAACATAACTTGGGAACGTATTGTCGACGAATGATTATGCTTATTTTGATATTTCTAGTAATGTGGGTTTTTGTTTGTTCTGTTGAATTCATCAATATGTTCGAACGGGTGTGGAGCGCCTTTGAATTGAATCTTTCTATGAAAATGGCGCTATAAAATATTTATGTACGCAAACTACAAATACGTGATTTCTAAAAGATGATAGTCCATCGCAAAAGATGATAGTTATTTTTCAATTAAATGTCGACGTTTGTTAAGGTACTTATTCTTCGTAAGATGTACTGAAATTCGAATATATATATACATACTTATACGTATCTACATACTTCGATAAAAGAAGGGTGTGGTTTGGAATGTTGACCTAGTTATAATAACAGTCGAGGAAGTGTGTCATTGAGATATGCGACAGTTATTAAGTGTCAGAGACCCCCGTCAGGAAGCATAACAATTAGGATTCATTGGTTTGTTTTAGAATGATAACGATCTTTGAATTAATAAAAAATCGTTTGGGATGTTTATAATTAGTAACGTTAGTTTTCGAATTTAAGTGTTAGGGAAAATATATACTAATAAATAAATTGTTTTTATAGGAAATATACATAAATATAATAATTGGTTTTATATATATACATATTAAACATTGTATATAAATAAAGATAAAATAAATAACGGCCATATAGATTTGATAGATACATTATACACTTTCTATATATATATACCTATACACACATACATACTCTTAGTAAAGGCCAAGTCTTTAGCCGAAGTTATTTCACTACACAGTGAAATACCTATAAAAGATGTTCTGAAGTTGTTGACTATGAATTAACTCGATAAAGACAATTATACAGGTAGGTATCTACCGGAAATTTTTATAAATACTTAAATGTATTTATGGAAAAAAAAAATAGGTATTTTTGAATATTTAAAAGTCAAGTGCTGGTAATGAGTGAGACAATTGAATTATCTATAGTACTAGTTTAATTATAATTCAATGCGAAAGGAAAGATTTATCGTAAAATATCTCATGAAGGTAGCACAAATATTTGATTAGAACGGCTTTGTTCAAGTATAAAAAACATTCACTCATGATAGATAACGGTCGTATAGTATTGACCTATATATTAAACATTAAATATAAATATATATATATACATATTTACATATACACACATACAATACATGTACTTATAAGTCATTAGAAATATAATTCATATCTCCATCCTCGCCTTCCCCGGGATCCTGAAAACTTGTATATTAATTTGACTCACCTGAATTCCGACAAATTCATAATTTTTCCAGACGGGTTATACACGCCAATATGAAGATTCAGAAAATATTGAACTTCCCTGCTTAAAATCGGCCAGCACGTAATTTAATTTTTTCTCGCCCGACGTATTCGCGACTAATCCCATATTCCCTCATTACATTGCCTTATATACCTAGCTTAGAATCAAAAGGATTTAACTCCATTCCATACCTACATTAAATTATGTTCTCTATTAACTCGTAAACCTATATGTAAGTAATACTAATTTCGACTGTAATTCTTCAATGTAAATATTTAGATAAAATCTGGCCCGCCTCTGAATCCATCACTTTTCCTCACTCCGGCCAGGATCGAATTTAGTTCATTCCTCTAGATCGCCCTGCTGTTCCTTATTTTATAAATTCCCTTAGTCCCTGGTTATCTTGATATGCGATATCTTTTTATTTATGAATTTTCCGATGGTAACATGGTTTTTCTCTGATCTAACATGTGAATATTCGATTAACGCATATTTTCGTGCAATTCTCAATTGATCCTAATATTGGTGTAAACACTTTATAATTTCTTCCCCACCTCACCTGCCTGAGTTAATAAATATACCTTTCCAGAATGATTTTTCAATGTGTTGCACTGCTTCTTCCTGGTCTAGCTGTATTACACCTTTTGCATGTACCTATCGTCTGCTTATACTTTCATCCGGGTCGATTGATATCATCCTTAATTGATTTTTCACCACCTTTAATAATTTTATGTATTAATTTATTGGCGTTTTTACCTGCGATTTACCTACCCCAAACCTGGTAGATATGAGTTCGTTCACTTCTTTCCTGGCCACTCCCCTTTCTCCATTCCACTCTAACTCAATATCACATTAGATTATTGTTTACTATGGGTAATAATCATTACTTTTGTAAAAAACCGATATAAATCAGAGTTAATCGAAAACCCATTATTTTTTATTACTTTTCCTTAAATAAATATTCCTATCTTCCCTGTATATTTTTAATTGTTCGTTTATCTCTTTATTGCCCGAGTTTCATGTTCATCTGATCGCTTGGATAAACAATTCTTGTCGCCTTGTTTACATTAGTCATTGACAACCTCAAAATTTTACCTCAATGTATCGAACTATATTCAAAGTAGTAGTCCATATATCTCAATATTTCTATTGAATTCCTTCAGTTTAAATTTTATAATTGATTGATACATTTCTCATCTACATTTTCATAATATCTGCTGTCCCGAACCTACTCAATTAATACCTTTTATCACCTAAAATCAGCCTAGTTTCACTCCCTTGTAATTATCTACGTTCCTGAAATTAGAAAATTGTACATCTATTTCACATTAGTCTCGCCTAAATCGCCTCTTAAGTTTGCCGAAGTTTCCATACTGTATAATTCTTGTTTCTTCCCTTTTTCATCTGCTGAAGCTATTGTTCTCTGAATTATTTTCTCTAATTCGTTGTTTTTCCGCTTAGCCTTACATGACACGTCTTTCTGTCTAAATTCTAATGCAAACACGCCTTTCCCTGTGCAAGATAAATCATTTCTTTGTAGTTTTTTATTTGTAATTAACATTTTGCATATTATTTTTACTTTCTACTTCCATTTTCAATGGTTATTCATCTCTGCATTTCCCATTGTTTCCTTTAAAGTTCACGACCTCTTCTCGTCCTGTTCGACCGCTAGTGAAATGTTTATATTATAGGCCGTTGATCTGAACCCTTTCGATTCACATAAATAATTAATATTTTTTTTGTCCTGTCACCACTAATTGTTGTTTATGTAGAACGCTCGTTTGATTGGTAACTTTTTCGTTGATTTCACCCAATCCTGTGATGTTTATTTATAAGAGGGAACACCTTCTTCTCACTGCCATCTCGGGGTTTTATGTTGCAACGAGTTTTATGAATCAAAATTATTGGATTATAATTCACTGTAATCAAACTCTCCACAAGTCGATAGATGTCGCTCCCTTAAGCTTTTCTAGCATGAAAGTTATGCATATAAAAAAAAATATTTTCCAGGGTTCTATTAAAAGAAAAGGATGATGGTTAGACCATTACATACCTGAGGTCTATTACTTAGGTATTAATTTTTTTTATGTTTAATTCGCCGAACTCCATTTTTTTTTAATTAATCTATTCAAATTTAATAATGTTATTATTAAGTTCTGCAAGTATTTTTAGTTTTTATTGTTGCAGAACTTAATAATAACATTATTAAATTTGTTTTTCGTTAAATTTAAAAAATAATAATAGTAAATAAATAAAATATAAAAATGGTCACTTGGGGTTACACCGAGCATATCAATGGAGGGCTTGTTAGGAAGATTCATTACGTTCTTTGACAAACTGCTTGAAAGAAGCTAAGTAGAATGGCTCCATTGCAGGAGGCTATTCCCAACTTGAAAATATGCTGCCAAGTATTTCTTGTCATAATATCTACATAAGATACTAATTTATTAGTAATTCTTATGTTATAATAAATCACATAAGTCAACATGACAAGTAGCACAACAAAATTTAACCGTAAAGTGCAAAATGTATCTTTAATAGATAACAATATAGAATATTTTGATTTCAAAGTTGTCACAAAACGAAGCTTTTCGTCCATTTGGGAGAAAAAGATTTTTTTCAAGGGTTCAAAAATAATTGCCTAATCGGCACTTGAAAATTTCAGACTACCTTTGGTAAAAGGAAAATGCACACAGCTTGTTAAAATATTTAATATACGTAGCAACGAAAATCAAAAAAATAAATTCATTACTAAATCGTCACAGTCATCATAAAGTTGAATGGGACATTTTACTGCAAGTGTGCGATACTTAAGTTAAAAAGATGCACTCGCTAAAACGCTTGCATTATTGGATTACCGAGCGCAAATTATTTGTAAATCGTTGTACCTGCTGACGTCTGATTAATTATCCCGCTGATGTCATGCAGCTTCAATTGCACATAATATTGTCAGTACTATTATTATTTGATCTCCCGGCGCTATTTATAGTAGTACAGCGAGGCTTGGTTTTGATTGAACGAATAAAAATCCAATTCGTATTGTTCGGTGTGAGACTGGGTTGGGTCGTGTAAATGTAATTATTCGGTGTCGTTTACAAGGGGTACGGTAACTTGTGCTCCAAGAAGAAATCTAATCTAGAGCTGCGCGAAATGAAGGTAAATATGACATATGCCAGAATTAAATTTACCGTTTTCAAAAATTACGAAAGATCGGTGTTTTTTTTCTGTTTACGTCTTTACAATCAAATTCATTAATCGTTCGATCTGGCTAAGACGTCATTATTACGCAGATAGCGCTACTGGCTGCGAAGACATCTGTCACCGTGTTACTCTATCAACGTTGACCGGGGTAACATCAGCGACGACTTCTGCACAAACATAATATCGCTTTGGCGGCAAACCAAAAATGGCATGTTTTAAAAATAAATTATCTCAATTTTTTCGATGGTTAAAGTACTTAAAAATACCAAATGTACCAATTTCACCGTTCAGTTTATATTCAAACGATTTTCGATTTTAATCGTTAGGTTAAAAAACGCTTCCTCAACTTTTTTATTTATTTAATATCATCAAACATGTAAAATCTCAAATCTTCCATTTATGGTTACTACTACTTCCCGGACACCGTGTATAATCGTTTCTAAGGTGGCCATATTAGCCGATTCCATTGTAAAATGCAGTTAATCTTTAATCAAATTAGATTCATCCCACGTGCCTCCGCTATAATGAATGTCATTTCACATCTATAGACGATTCCAGCATATCTTGTAAGGCAGAAGGAGGTCTATTAAAACATATAGATAATTTTATTCCAATATTAATTAAATCAAATAATAGTACTGTTTGCGGGGAATTTATTTTGTAGTCTGCATTAGGATCGTTATAATTGTCGTAATCATTGGCGTAGAATGCGGAAATAAAGTAGGTAAGCAATGATTTTATGTATGTTGGCGGCGGCGCTGTTTTATGCATTAGTTATTGTTTATAACCCGTCTCAAATTTTAAACCGTACAAAATAGGTGACATTGAAACAATGATATAATCCTAAACAAATAAACCGTTTTTCCGCCTTCAATTAATATTTCGTTAGTCTAAATATTTATTAACGAGATACGCGGATTTTTTTTATTGACTTCTTTAAAAATGTCGTTTTAAAAAACTTATTCCCTAGTAACTCCGTGCTAGGGAAGTTGGTGCTTACGACTATCAACAAGTATCACGTTTTTTTCCGCAATTGTAGGCAGAGAGGTTTTTTTTATATGAATACCGCACAAGAGTAACAACTGATCCCAACCGTCTGGAGCCAGTGAGACTATGCCATTCCCAATTGGGAAATGTTGTGAGGCTGAAGGTATTGGGGAGCGGAAGGAGAAGGGGAAGAGGAAGGTGGGGAAATACCTGGCTACTCAGATCTGGTCACCAAACACGGCTAAAAGCCACTTCAAGCAACGTTACAATTCTGAACGGTGGTCTTTCACCAGGGCGATACTGAGAGTATATTCCACTCTGGAACGTGAGGAAATATACTATACGAGGTGTGTTCAAAAGAAAAGGTGAATTTTGAATTTTCGCGGGCTGTGTACATTCGATTATCGATTTTTTTTTGTTATATTGGTAAACATATGTTTATCATATGTTAGCATTATCAGCCATTTTAGATCAGTGGTTTGTTTTTGACAACTGGAAAAGTTAGTCACGTTTTTGGGTGTTCTCGATTTTTTTTATTTAGGTTCGTTTTCTGAGGCATCATCAGTCCGATTGAAGTGAAATATTAGATTCGCTTTATTTTCTATGTCCTCATCAGCATTTCTGCTTCAAAAAATTTTTTTATTCTTTTTAGAAAAAAATTGTTAATCCTATGGAGGAATTTCGTAGTTTTGGTCGGAACTTGATAGCCGTTTTCTGGGGCATCATCAGTCCGATTAAAGTGAAATTTTAGATTTGCTTTGTTTTTTATGTCCTTATTAGCATTTCTTCAAAAAATCAAAAAAATCGATGTTTTTCGATTTTTTACGAATTTTTTTTTTAGTAAGAAATCGAAGAGAAAAAAAACGTGACTAACCTTTCCAGTTGTCAAAAACAAACCACTGATCCAAAATGGCTGAAAATGCTAACATATGATAAACATATGTGTACCAACATAACAAAAAAAAATCGATAATCGAATGTGCACAGCAAATTCAAAATTCACCTTTTATTTTGAACACACCTTGTATATTATTTTTAAGTAATTAATTGTGAAACAGCACAAATTAATTAAGTAAAATTTACTTGCGCACGCCGGGATTTGAACACACGACCTTCAGATACGTAGTCGAGAGCCTTACCCCTCGACCATGGAGGCCGTCAAAGTTGCAAAGTATCTTTCTTTGTTCCTCTTTTAGTATAAACTCATTGCTTCTTTTTCATTCATATGTCATTTCAAGCATACTTGTCTGTTGTACCCGACTCTTGGCATGACCAGACTCCGACAGTATGTGATTCAAATGATCGCTCCATGTCATCCTAAAACATGTAAAAAAAATTAAACATAATAAACAGAAATTGAAACTGAATATATTATTGAAATCGACTACGTATCTAGGAACCACAATGTTTCCTGGTTTTTATGCAGTCTTAGTCTTAGGGCGGGTTGTTTCGGGGAATGTGAACGTTTCGTTAAAATTTACAAGTTAATATTCAAGTTCTGTTATAATTACATTATGGGCCAGTTTTTTCAAGGTGTTTTAATAATAACAGAATAATAGAGCTTTCACAGAACTTTAAAAACAACTTCTGATGAATTTTGATGAATCCTTCAAGTTTTTTGAAACAACCGACACCAGATATCATTGATTAATTTAAATTCCTTTCTCCAAATTCTTATATCCAATATACGCTATCCGCATTACTGCTTTGAGTCATATTTATACCAATGTGGCAATAATGAGATTGGCATCTATTTCAACTATAAATCTATTAATCATGTGCCCACGTAATCCATTGCATACATTCGTAAATGCACACTGTTCATGTTATCAAATTAAATAGTAATTCGGCAAGTCCAATGGCGAAATACAGAATTTAAACTTTGACCATAGAGATTCACCACACATCCTGAATCCTCATGGGCCAAGTCCCATCTTAAAGTTTATTGTGTACAAATGTGAATAATACAACCAAAGCACGTAGGTCGCGCAGATGTTTGGGAAAATCCCACCGTTGCAAATTGTTTATTTAAATACAAACCAAACATAGCTCCGATAATGAAAAAAAAACTTACTCTACTCACAATAATTATGAACCACTAATTTTACCACAAACCTTGATTATTTTATTTTGTAATGCAGTTCTTCAGAAAAGGAAAAATACGGGAACTTTAAAAAACATGGCAATAATTACATTTTTTTTAAAAATTTACAATAGGAAACACTTTTGTTTACAGCGAACTTAAAATGACTAAATAATGATGGATTACAATCGGACTGTCAAGTGGAAGAAGTGTTTAAGCAGGGCACGTAGAGTTGGAACGAAATAAGAACCAATGTGAATTATACAAAAAAAGTGTAAGTGCCAGTATGGCATTCAATCCTCCCTGCCTACCTGCTAGGAGAGTTCATTTTAATAATTATGTACCTACAAGCTCAGATGCTAGGAGCGTGGTATAACCATTCGGTGTTCAGTTTACCACTCTTACTTTGATGTTTGAGATTACCTTGAAAAATTAACCCACTGTAACACAAAATCCAAAAGCGGTAATAATAATCTGTTTTCAGTTTCCACGGTAAAAATCGATTCCCATAACTTAAAGCAATCAACTCAAATTTATAACATGTACAAAATAGGCTCCTTATGCAGTCGACAACAATTTCTAAAAAAAATTAAAAATATTTTATTTCATTAATCAAATAATTCATAAAACATCCCAACCATTCTTGAAAAGTTACTGCATGATGATTTGTGACTGTTTCCATGGGATGTGAGATTTTTTTACAAAATCGAGATTATATTCGTATACCGTTAAATATCTACCGGTATGTCAAATAAACCCAATTCTCAAACAAATAAAAATCAAGCAGTACTCGTAACTTTTTTTTTAAAGTTGACATGCGCCGAGCGTGCATTCCCTGCTTCACATAATATGAATATTTAAGTATTTCGCACATGATAATAATAATTAACGCTGGTATAAGAGATAAAAGAGAATTCCCCTCACTTTATGACTATATTATAACTTTCTCGCTTTATTATATTCTCTGGGGCAAAATTATACACCCTTCACGCGGCATAAAAAAAAACAATTTCTAACAACTTCACATAATATGAATATTTAAGTATTTCGCACATGATAATAATAATTAACGCTGGTATAAGAGATAAAAGAGAATTCCCCTATCTTTAAGACTATACTATAACTTTCTCGCTTTATTATATTCTCTGGGGCAAAATTATACACCCTTCAGGCGGCATAAAAAAAACATCGATTTCTAACAACTGTACATACGAGTATATGATAAAAATAGTGTTTACTGGGCTAATTGAATTTTTAAAGCCACCAATAAGTCGGAATGAATGCAGCGACTACAACCCTTTTTTAAATTGCGTTGTTAAATATTTGTCGATGGGTATTTACCTCTTTGGTAGTAGCGTGCAGTCCATAAAGGCTGCCTTACCCTAAGAAAAGTGATCTATGAAAAGAAATTAACAGAACATAATAAAATATGACAAATTTCTAATTTAAACGTATTTTTTTCATGGATTTTGTAAGATACTTGTTTGCTCATTTACTTAGTCGGCCACAACAATCAGTTTGATAAAGATTATGATAAATGACTATTTTCAAAAATTCAAGGCATAATGAGGTTGTGTGATAATTTATTTATTTTTTAAGTGTATTATATTTGTACGGCAAGATTAGTTTTTTGATATTTTCTAGAATGACAAATTTGTGAGCTTTCAAAGTGAACTTGGGAAAAACGTATACCCGTGACGTCCAGATTCAGTACGATTCGAACGGCAGAAACGGATACTGCCACGTATACGACATCTATAGTCGTGCCAGTCATCTTATGAACAATGACGTCATACGTTTATCGGTCGACCGGCGTGATTATCAACATTTTGACGGCTTGTATCATCTTAAAATTCAAAAAGCTCCGTTCTCAGCGTACTCTAATTAATATGATACATTTGTAAATAACATTAAATTTCGTTGTACGAGACAACCTCATTCATACTCGAATTTGAAAAACTACACACAGCCTACCTTTGGTCACAAGGCAATGCATTCTTTTCGGTAGAAAAAATATGAAGAAAAATAGGCTAACGTAAATACCCCCCGAATCTTCAGTTTTGGACGGTTAAACACGTAAAAAATGTTAAAGCTTGTAGTTAATACTAGTGAAAAGTAAACATGAAAGTAAACCTTATTAGATAGGTAGGTACTGTAAATTATTAATATATAATAGTGTATAGTGAACGGCTCGCTAGGAGAACCTGTGCTGGGGTATTCACATATTATACATGTATGAGACATTATTCCTTTTTTTTTTTTAGTCGATATTGGCACATAACAGAATATTATTTTATGTTATATTGTGCGGTCTCGCATGTGGGCAGAGGTAGCAGGTATACTATTTTAGCACACGCGAGAACAAAGCACATAACATGTGTGTTGGATTCGCCGATCAATGTAATAGATTCTCGGAGGTATCAAGGTGAACCGACCGAGTACCTAACTACGGGAATACGGCTCACACGGTTTGCACAGGTGCCCGCTTGTTTGTATACAATGCTCTATTGACAGTGAACACGCGTAAATCCATTTTTTCTATTTCAGACAAATTGACTGACATGGAAAATCTATGAATAATTAATCACATTGCGTAACATACGAAGCTCGGGTGACATAAATATTTGTAATGAACAGTATTGATTGTAATCAGTAATCGCAAGATGAAATTAATGAAAGCGGAGGCAATATTTGCACTTACTTTATTTAAACAAAGTACCTCCTTCATACTAATTAGCTGATAAATAAAATTTTGTTACACAACTTAAACTATAGGATTTCATTTACGTTTTATTAAAGCATTTATATTTTCTGAATTTCTTGAAAAATGTGATTTTATAGCATTGATTAAAAAACGTATTATTTTGCAACTGCAACGTTTGTTTTATTAATTTCAATTTTTGATACTCACAATTTGTGCCGGAATTCTATTATTATCTATATATATAAAAATTAATGTGAGTTTGTTTTCTTCTTTTTCCTCGATGTTCTCGAAAATCAGCGTACCGGTTTCGCTGAAAATAGCACAGATTGTTCTTATTAGTGCCGGGAAGGTTTGGAGAGTAGTTTGAATGAAATCCAACATGTAAAACGGTTAATATAACGTTTTAAAATTAGTATGAAAAACATTGAACTCGCCATGTTTTATTTAGGTTAGCCAATAGATATAACACTCTGATTAGCTACAGATTGCATATTCAAAAGAAGAAGGTTTTTTTGGGTAGAATATTTTCAAAATGGAAAACACGAGTAGATACCTACTTAAAAACTTTATGATTTAGATATATTTTGAAAAAATAAACGTTTGGAATGAAATAAAATTTTCAAATAGTTTCTTTGTTTAGAGATAATTACTTTCGCTGTAAAATCAATTGACATCCTAATGACAAGTGAAAAATCCCGAGCTAGGCCGGGTACACATCAGCTAGAATTTAATAAAAATTTAAAACTTTTTTCCACTTTTATTTTGGATTGTACCGATTTCAGCCTATCGCGGCCACCCTCAGACTGGTACAGTTTTTTATTAAACTATGGTATACATAAAAAAATTGGGGAATCAGGGGTAGTAAACAATGTTTTTAGGTAAATTTTATAAAAAATATTGCTATATCCTGATTTAAAACACTGCAGGGTTTAAGAAATTTTGATTTTATTAATTAAATATTGTACACACATCCATACTTTAAGAAAAAAAATGTACCAGTCTGAGGATGACCGTAATAGGCCGAAATCGGTACTGACTAAAATATATATATTTTTTTTAAATTGGAAAAAAGGTTTAAATTGTTTTAATAAATTGTCGTTTTTTAATTTATAAGTTAACCACCATTTAGTAAATACTCGGTACTTAATGAAAAAACAAGCACATGAATAAAAATACTTTATAACCATCAGTTCGACGGTTACCTACCAAACTACAATAAGAAGTAAACTATTTCAGAACTACGTGTTTTCTAATAATGACAGATGACGCAACAGGGTGTCGGATATCCGTGTTTACGGTTACGATAAACTTTTCAAAACCCACTTAGTCTTCGTTAATAACAGTTTACCTATTATTTGTATTATTTGTCGGCGAACAACGTGTTGGTGTTTTTAATATGCAAACAATTTGACGAGTAATTCTGCCGATCCTCTCTCGTAGGAGGCTCTTCGCTCATCAGTCATAGCGATCCGCGCCGCGGGAAGGTTGTTCTGAGAGCGTCGCTCGTTATCTGTTGTGTCTTTAAATATAGGTGTGTGAGACAAACAATTATTCCGTTTGCTGTGAAAACCTGCTGTAAAATAACAAACAAACGCGGATGTGTAATTGTCTAGGTGCAATGAAACATTTCTAACATACTTTTGTTTGCAGAAGCCGACTCTCTGCAAGAAAGAAAAGACGCTCTAACAAAGAAGCCGCTTGACTTCGATCTCGAAGAAGAGACGAGGAAAAAGGAAACAACCAAGTGGCTGGAGCATCATTTCGGTAGCGACTCCCGCTCCTCGCGAGACTCCATCGGAGATGAGATAGATGAAGCGCCCACTACGAGCTACTTTAACGTCACCATCAAGTCCCAACCGGAGGCACCCAGCTCTAGGACCCGGGACCAGCCCCCGAAGATTATCAGCCCGCCCCGAGCACGAGCTCCCCCCGCCCCGTCACCAGAGGTCATACCTCCTCCATCCCGAACTAAAGGATACTTCCAGGGCGTCAGTGAGTGGACCCAGCGCCGGGCCGACGAGACTAGGCTGCGCGAGGAGATGTCTCCCAAGCTCGCAGATTCCCCCTCGCCCGACCGTGGACGTCCGCTACGCTCCCCGGCACTGCAGAGAGATGATTCCGCTTACGTCTCTTCCTCCACGGTGAATGCTCCATACCGCAGACCAAGCCCGGAAAGGGCCTCTCCTTTCCAAAGCTTGGAGAGGAAAAATAGTCCTGACAGGGCCTACTCCCCTTACGGACCTCGGTACAGACAGGGAGCGCAGCCCCAGAGGTACAAGACTCCCGAGGAAGAAATACACTACGAACGCGGACCTGCACCTCCGGAGCGCAAGCGGGCCGCCGAACGAAAGCAAAGAACCTCCGACGATAGCAATCGCTACGATAGCGGGTATCGTAGCCACTCCAGGAACGAAGCGTCTTACCGGGAAGAGGCCGTGCAAGAACCCCCGCCAGACTACTCGCCGCCGCGGGGTGCGCGTCCACCCACACGTTCACGTTCCCGCTCGCCCTCCCCCTCGCCGTCGCCTCAACCCCTGCGCGCCAGCAGGAAGCCCCCGCAGCGCACGCGCTTCGCGGCGGAGGAGCCGAAGACGCCCGAGCGGCGGTCAGTGGGCGCCGCCATCGGCCAGTCCATCCGCAAGTTGGTCGGCAAGATCAGGTCGGCCAGCCAGGAGCGGAAGGGCAGGAAGGGGGCGCGGGCCTCGCGCTCCCCCTCCCCACGCCGCGACCTGAGCAGTACGTACCGACAGTACGGCAGCGTGGACAGCGACCCGCCCCGGCCGGAGCGCAACGGCGAGAGGGACAGTACCTCTCGAGCCATGGACCGACGCGGTAGAGCCGAGCCTCTGCAACGCTACTACCTGGGGGAGGACCCCTTCGGAGGCAGTATCTACGGTAGGGAGAATAAGTACGACGGAGCCAGGCCGCAGAGGGTGCCCAACAGGAAGACGTACATCAATGGACACAACGGATCTAGTGACGTCGAAGATCACAGGTAGGATTTTATTTTAAATCTAATGTACCCTGCAACTAGTTAACTTTAATAGCAACTCATAATAAATAGTAGTATTTTGCTCGTACATACTGCGTGTCCGTTTATGGCTAAGACCATACAGAAAACAAGTTTTATCATAAATTAAAACTTAATTCTTTCTATTTGATATACCTAATATTTATTTATGTAGTTATACTGCACCGCTTAAATTTAATTGCTGAACAATTTTACTTACACCACCGCCGACTAATCAGTATTGATAAAATGCTTAATTCACACCCTCGATCAATTTGGGTTTTGGCCGGTATCCGCAATATTTAAAATGATTTCCATATCATTCACATCGTTACGTTATCTACGAGCCCTATATCATGAAGAGCTACCCCTTTTCAAAGTGAAGAAGTATTTACCCAAGTAATATTTACAATAGAATAACTGATTTTAGAAACTTTTTCCATTCTATGATTCATTGTGATCGTTGCAACTAATAACCTGTGTGAAGCTGATGTTCCTAATTCAATAAACCTTAGCAAAAAGTGATTAAACAACAAACAAAAAGTGATTAAACAACAAACTGACATAAACTGACATTACCTATAATATTATGATTTAATGTCGACCGCTCCAGCCTATAAATAAGTATAAAGAATGTCACGTAGTGGCGGAATGACGCAGAAATTGTATTAATTGATATGACCAAAGAAGGTGGTCACAGTTTAAGCGTAGCCATACAAACACAATTGTTCCACGATACAACTCGCAACAAATCAATAATTAATCAGTGATATGCTAACTATAGAAGATACGTCAACTTTTTAAATGAGGTCTTTGTTCAGGTGCTTACATGATCAATTGTCTGTGCTGCAATTAGGGTGATTTTATTTACTCGCGAAGCTACTAAATAAGAGATTAAGTACAACAAGCTAGTTTAGATATGTGGATGGTATAGCTATTGAATCACTGTCAAAATTATACGAATTTTAGTCTATCGTCAACCACGTCATAGTTAGGTCACGATCTATCATGAATGCCTTTGAAGAAACTAAATGGGGATTATGTCCAGCTATCAGTCTCCAAATCGATTAAAAAACAACTCAATCAAATTTACAGGAATTAAGCTGGACGATACGATAAAAATACACGTAAACTATGCAGGCAATATGTGTCCACACCAGACTCCATTTTGAGCTTTGTAAAGCATAATTTGTGCAATGAAGCCAAATCGGTTAACCGGTTGGATTTCACTAAAATTGTATTGCGTACTTTACAGCTATAAAATCCACGGATAATAATGTATTCTACGTATCGGGTTTGCAGGCTCCCACGCGGACAATCGGGAGTTTTGCACGTTGTTCTTATTTTGCTCTTTTGTACGAAAGAGAAAACAAAAAAAGTGAAACAGCAATTATCCGCCCACTTGCAGGCCGGCGCGTGTGACAGCCATTTGTTTGTTTATTTGCGCTCCTAATTGGAGATGCAATAAAGGAGAACTACCTTTTCAAATCGGGGTATTTATTACGTCGATAATACTGTTAAATTATTCACAAGGATTGATTTGGATTTTGGATATGAACATTTAAACCTTTCCTGAACAGAGTAAAATACCATTGTAGAAACAATATCCATTTAGAAGTGAAACATTGTTTTAAATGATGTAGGTATCTTTTACCTTCAATCTTTCCCAAGTCTCCTCCATTTTTTGCAACACAAGAGTGTTATTCTATGTCCAATCCTAATTCGGTGGTCAAAATCTATGATCACACAATCCTTCTATCGAAAGTTAATACCGCCTGTCACTTAAATTTGGGAACATGTAGACATTCCGCACTGTCATATTGAAGGTTTAAAATATTAAAACTTTGGTGTTTTATTTAGCTAGATTACTTTACATTTTAACGACTGATTAATTTATTTATTAGCGCCCATTATAGGATTTTTTTACATGAACATTTAGAAATAATATTGAGAAGGTGCATAATATTAAAATAGTTAATATAAAAAAAAACAAAATATTTTGACACTTTTATCCAGAATTAAATACTTTCAAAAAACCATACTAATGCATGCTTATACCGTAACAATGATCTACCAAATCTATAACTATAATATGTAACTAAATAAAATAAAAATAAAAATAAAAACAATCAGAAAACGAGGATGCAATAGATCTACAGATTCCACTGCCTTTAGATATTACTCTTTTATGGAAGGAATGGAGTTTATTACTATAGTATTACTCTATATTTCCTAGTGGTCTAGTATTGGTATTAGAATCAACTCGGTGTACAAATGATCTATGATCTCTTCTAAATTTTCCTCTTATACCATCCTCACTTCATCCTCCCACTCCCATTCTCTCCTTATGCATTATATTATCTTAATTAAAATCTCGACTTTCAAAATGTGTCAAGTTACCTTCAGATATCTCGATTAGATCAAAAATGACTCCATTCAATATTATAAGCTCATGTCCGATGTTCATTTTAAGAATATGTTGTTTCGGTTTTTAATGTATTTTTCAAGGATTTCAACAAATGTCTAAATTTTACGTCGTATCCAAAAGCGGTAACAAATTACGAAAGACATTCGAATCCTGAACACGCGTAACGATAGGAAATAAAGTAAATCTCGACTAGTATAGAACGAATGCATTGATATCTGGAAAACATAAACTTCATTAAAGAATTAAGTGTGTATTTGTAGTGATCAGCGATACGATTTGGTTTCCTAATTTACAAAACCGGGTATTATCTCATCGCAAGGCAAAGATGATTGCCAACAAAACAAATATTGGCGTAAAACATGAATTTTGAGTGTTATTACTTTGTATTCCTTTCAAGCGCGTAAATATTGCATATGTTATCCAGTGGATGCTACTTCGTATGTTACCATAACTTTATGATTCTTACTGACGAAAAAACAAAAAGATTGGATTTTGTTGAATCATAATATAATTATTGTTTATTCTTAAAGAGCATTTACTTTGCGGCTTGTCATAATTATAATATAAAAGTATAATTATTTACTTAATTATTTAATGATTGAAGAATAAAATATTAACACATCCCAAATGAAACACGAATCCGAAAAAACAACAGAAAAATAAAAAAGGTATCAGTCGCATCTGGGGCTCGAATCCAGGACCTCTATCTATCCGGGACAACCGCTTTGACGACTAAGCTAATGAGACCAGTTCAATTTATGACATCTACACCGATATCATACTTCAAGTTCAATACTTGTTAATATTATCCTCCATTTTAAATCCCCATTCCTTAAACGCTGATCAAATCTGAACAATTTGAATTAAAAACAATTTTTTTTGTAACTATCTTCATTATCGCGTAATTTTTCCTCAGTAGTAGGTATATCTGATAGGAGGTCGCACAACTCTGTCTTGGTACATACATACCCTTTGCTTCATTCGGATTCATACAATGTCTCATTCATATTCTCACGAAAACGACTCTACGCATGATTTTGAGTGTTTGATTCACTTGATCGTGCTTTGACTTGTGGTATGCATGAGTAATCATACTGTCGCAAGTATAAATATGTCAAACTGAGATAATATAGTTTTGCATCTTCAGTATGAAAATAGATATACAAACATGAATTAAGAAGTTTATACTGGTACACATATGTATTACAATTGGAAAATATGTATTACCACGTTATATGTAGTGTTTAGTTATAGTTCTAAATAATTGTGCAATGTGGTAGCTTAGGTGATTAAAAAAACAACAAATAATATGTCTAAAAGAATTTGTTTATTGCAGTATCCATGTTAGTTTGAGATGTGGATTTTTTTTACTAACACACACATTTATTTGCATATGTATATTCCAATTTTAATTTTCGTTTTAAAGATTAGATTATGTTTGTCAGGCAGTAAATTAACAAGTCGATAAATACATCGTAATAGCAAGGCGTTGAAGGCAACAGGTGACATGAATCTCAGCTTGAAGCGCCCGAGAGCTAGAAGCAGATCAGATCTGGCCGTATAACTGCGTCACATTCCCACTTCCCACCTGTCGGCGGTGGGCAGATGTAAGGTTGTCCTGTGTTAAACCTTCACCTTCGTTCGCCAAATACGGTTCCATCAATGGCTCGAGCGGATTCTTTCCGTTGCATGTAGCCGATCGATGCTGTAATATCAAAGCGCAAATAAAACCGCGATAGATTTGATTTAATTCGATGATGATGCATAGGTATTCGACTAATTCTTTTAACGAGATCCCAAAATTAGTGAAACTCATTGGTAATATAGACTGGATTCATTAGAATTTCTTGAGGTGCGCGTGTTTTAAAACCACGACCGTATTAAAAATCGGGAGATTCGGAAAGAATGCAAGGCGGATGTGAAAGTAACCAACAAGATAGAGGAAAGGACGCTTAGATGGATTAAGATGGCTGGACGGAGAAAGGTGTCAGGAGGCTATATGACGGGAAAGAAAATAGAAGAAGTCGGGGACGCCCCAGAAAGATATTGTACGATAAAGTGAATAAAATACTTACATCGGGTCAGGTCAATTAATATATTTTTAGTTGAGTACCGCGTAAGAGTCCCACCTGCTCCCAATCATCTGGAGCCAGTGAGACTATGGCATCCCCAATTGGGGTATATTGTGAGGATGAAGGTAGTGGGGAGAGAAAGGAGATGGGGTAGAGGAAGGTGGGGAAGTACCAGGCTATTCAGATCTGGTCACTAAACACGGCTAAAGTCATTTCAAGCCACGTTTCGATTTTAAATGGTGGTTTTTCATCCGGGCGATTCTGAAAGTATCTACCACTCTGGAACGTGCCGCAAATATACTATATATTATTTTAAATGAATAAATTGTGAAACAACCCAAATTAATCAAGTACAATTTACTTGCTCACATGTGTATATATATGTGAGCAAGTAAATATATATAGTGTATTATTAAAACTGTATGTGTGGATCCATGAATCCATGAATGGCCGTGTTAAACTTTGAGATCCGGAAATAATGCAAGGTTGATGTGAAAGCATGGTGAACAAGATGACACTTTGAAGGTTTAAACATGTGGAGTGGATGAATGGGAAAGGAGTATTAGGAGAATGTTTGACGCTTAAGTGAATGGAAGAAGAAGTCGGGAATGCGTCATGAAGACATGTCGCGATAAAGTGAATCAAATACTTAAATCGTATGGAGTCAATAATCTATATAACAGAATAGTGTGGGAGATAATTATGAAGGAAAATGTGAATAAGGAGCATGTTCAAAGCTGTGTCAAAATCATCTCTCCTTCCTATGGTTATGGTTACGTAGAATCAACATTTCTTGAGACGTGAATTTTAAAGTCGCATTACCCTGGTTGACGAAGTTCCAGAGAGGTAATAGTCGAACTAATGAAGCAATCAGTGTGTTAATCAAAGTTTTAGGTGACCATTAGTCTCTAATCTTTAAAGCTATCGATAGCTTATGAAGTGTTTAACTATGTAGCACTATTATGTTATTCATGTGTCAGTGGGTTAGCAACGGTTAGCCCGGCGGGATTTTTTTACCAGTTCACAGTTCGCGTTGTGAATTTAAACAATTTACTGTTAGTACCAAGGAGCGAACGAATTCGTTTGATGTTTTATTCATAACATATGTGATACTGGTGTTTCAGATACAACAAAACAAAGTGCTTGTATGGTTTTCATATATATTTCTTACGTACATGCATCTCGAAAAACCACAATAAAATGCGTCGATGCAAAGTGTGTCAGCATGTATGCATCAAGTTTGTTATAAAAGAAGAATGTACTTATTTTGTGTACGGAGTCCCCTCCTCCCATCACCCAATAGAAATAATGTACAGATATTCTATGTTTTCTAACAAAATAAGTTTAATTAAACCGTGATATGAAAATTACAAATTACAATAATCAAAGCAATGCTGCTTGAAATAAGTCTCAACCAAGGGTCAAATTGTCAAAACATTCCCCAATTTTGGTGGTACAAAATTTGGCCTATTAATTGGGACTTCGCAAAAGTATACATAATGTTATCACACACAAAGAACAGCAAAGTTATGATTACAAACTTAACAAAAGAACCTTGATATGGTTACCTGTTTGAAATTTGTACAGCTTCCTTTGTACGGAAGTTTTAGGTAAACCTAACTATTTTAAGCTACGACCTTAGTTCTTTCACGAGTCACGAAGCCTAGAAATATGAATTTAACAATCAATAAACTAGATAAGACGTTATATATTATTGTTTGCTCCCCTTTTATTCAATCCATATCAAATCCAGCGAAACCGTGGAGTAAAGCCAGTTAATTATCTTATGCAATAAAATGATGAATAAGGCAGACACCGCAAACATATCCTTTAAAAAAGGTAGCATATAATGCAATCAATATTCTATAGGAATGTATGAATAATAATAAATGCCGATATAAATAAAGCTAAGCAGGTGTAAACAATGGTAGCGATGGGTGACCTAGAGGAAATACTACCTGCCGCTAAGATGACTGTAATCAATCTCATACTCCTCTGAATAATAAACCATACAACTGTTTCCTCTCAATTCTTTATCATTACAACTCGTAAACTTTACTAGTAAATTCATTGTCACGAGCATCGCATTAAATAACATATTTCCTCTCAATCTATTCGTTATCATTACAACTCGTCAACTTTACTAGTAAATTCATTGTCACGAGCATCGCATTAAATAACACATTTCCTCTCAATCTATTCGTTATCATTACAACTCGTCAACTTTACTAGTAAATTCATTGTCACGAGCATCGCATTAAATAACATATTTCATCTCAATATATTCGTTATCATTACAACTCGTCAACTTACTAGTAAATTCATTGTCACGAGCATCGCATTAAATAACATATTTCCTCTCAATATATTCGTTATCATTACAACTCGTCAACTTACTAGTAAATTCATTGTCACGAGCATCGCATTAAATTAACAACAACAAAAAATTCTTGAACAGCTGTTCTCATTCTTTTCTTGGTATTATGTCGTGTTAATGGTTCTGTATGAATAATATAATATATCATATTATAGCTACTTATTCTAACACTAATATCATGCACAGTAAGTTGTGTTTCATGAAAACAAGACAGCTGTTTCATGGACAATAATTTTTTTTGGCATAAATTCTTATAATATTATGTCTAATACATTTCCGACCATGACCTGGTAACCTATTCAACTATAGAAGCGTAATTTTAACAGCTAGTAATGAATGTAATCGAAATAACTGATTCTAATTTTTTTTCCGATTAAACAGTTTATAAAACATTGGTTCTCGTCGATTTTTCTAGGAATACCGACATTCATCGAATGAATTTCAATAAATTATTCGATTAGCTATCGAATCGAAAGTTTTTGAAACAGACTCGATTGCTAATTGAATGAATTTCAAACCATTAAAAAATAAGAATTTTCAACAAGCACTTTTCATGTTTTTGAGTAAATGTACGTATACACGAATATGTTAACAAAGAGGGTTCAAATAACTTTTTTTTACATATGAGTTAGTGAATGACACTTCACTAAAGCAGCAATCTCGGATTCAATTCCAGTGTTAAAAATATATATTTATTATATTATTACATTGGAAATAACATCTGTGACTAAAAAAATCATGTAGAATATAGATCAACAAACGCCGATTGTGAATACATTTACCTACACATTATGTAAAGTTTTATTATGTGTATTTATTTATACGTATATGGAATTTATAAATTGTTATTTTTTTTTTTTTTTTTTTTATATTTTCATATGAAGCGTATACTGCCCTGAAGAAGCTACGGTTGTAGCGAAACCCGGTCGGCTAAAGTATAAATAAAAGTGATGTAAAACAAAGTTATTGTTTTATTTTATAAATTATAAATTGTTATTTAAAAATGAATAAGACACCGTCTCATCAAAACGCCCTGTTTGGTTGGCATCATTGGTTCGGCGGCTTCTGGTGTCACGCGCATTTTTTCATTCCGTGTGACGTAACCTAACCCAACACCCAATAAATTTCGTTCATTTTGGCAGGCTCTGAAAAATTATTTTAACTACGAAAAAGCTGGTATTTTTAAATGGGCCGTAAATGTGTTAAAAATTTGTAAATATTAAAGGATTTGAAGCTTGTCGGAATTTGTCACCCGTCTGGGAACCGTAATTTGAAATTCTGTCAAGGCAAGTTCTGTTCTGTTCTGTGCAAGAAGCCAAGATGCCTTCATACAGCATTAGTTTGAGTAGGTACAACTGATAAATGAAATATAATGGGATTTATAGCGATATTTTTCTACCGGACGTGGGTTTCGCGATTTCATCGGAATAAAGTTTTGTTTTTAATTACCTTAAAAGGCTCGAGCTAATAAAAACCCCGTTTGTAAAGCTAAAATTTTGAAGTCAGTGAGGTACACGAATAACTTGATTTTCCGGATTTGTTATGAATTTTGAATTAATCGCTTGAGATTCTCGTTCCTCAGAGAAAACTATTTTTGTGTGTGTTATCCCTTAGTTGAACAAGATTAACAATAATAATAATTGCACTACTTCTAAAGCGCCGTTTTCGAGGGGGAAATCACCTCAAGGGCCCTTTACAAATAATTTATGTAACCTATCACTTATAACTTATAGACGTATAACTTATCAGTTCTAAAGTATTCCTAGCAGCAAAAATTTATTGAATAATCAACTATTGACTTACAACTGAGATATCTAGCAAGTAAACTACTGAGACTTATAACTGGTGACTTACATATATGACTTATAGCTAGTGACTTATGATTTATACTTAAGTATAACTAGTGACTTAGAACTAATGCATATTTATTATCAAGTTCATATTTTACACACCATACTGCAAAATAACTGACAACTATGGCTTAAAACTAGAGTCTTACAACTAACATACATATAATTACAATATTATAAATATCTGCTACGATTATTGCCCGTGCTGACAGAGGTAAAGCATACAAAAGTAGAAGTGTAAGGTGTTTTATTGTATTGAAGAAGGTAATCTAGGAGGAAGTAATTTTTGAAATTTTTTTTTTAATTTAATGTAAATCAAATTTAATAATGTTATTATTAAGTTCTGGAAGTATTTTTTAGTTTTTTTATTATCGTGACAGCTGTTTCGGCGTTTAAGGCCATTTTAGAACTGCGGTTAATCCACATTGAGACGACTTATTTATATGATTTTATTTACTCCCACCCCATTCTAATTTGAAGGGGTTTTTAAAAATAAAAATGTTTTATTATCGGTAAAACCGATTTAGTTAGAAAACAATTAAAATTCTGAATTCTGTGAGGTTTTCACATTTATAATGTGTTTCCTCGTATATAACTGATAATGTTTTCTTAATTGAATTATTTAAATGTGTTGTATTGTTTTGATAATATGAACATACTGAGAAGCGGCGAATATGTAATTTTCCTTACTTTATTAATTAATGTCACAATAATAAAAAAAACTAAAAATACTTGCATAACTTAATAATAACACTATTATATTTGATTTACATTATTTTTTTTTTAAATTAAAGGGAGTTCTATGAATTAAACACAAAAACAATTAATAAGGATGTAATTATTATTATGGATAAAACAAGCTCACAAACAATAACGATTCGATATTAAATACACTTAGGTATCTAGTATTTCAATTTTTCCCTATTGAGCCCAATTCAAAAACATGTATTTTCTTGGATTGGTGTGAATGCAAAGGAAAATGACATTTTTTTTCACTGCAAAACTGTGTTTGTCGCCTAAATCAATCCTTTAAAGTCATTTCCACATATTTCGTTCAATTTTAAAATGGAAAAGATTAAAAATATTCAAGAAAATTTACAAACAAAGCACTTCCCTTTAATGTAATGCATTCCAAACGTCATGGATTTTTTTTAGCTTTTTGCATTTGAAATGTTAACTATAATAATTATTATTTCAGATTAGAGCGTGCATAGTGTTGCTTGAATAATATTTTTAAAAATCTGCTAATCACGGACATCAAAGTAAACTGCTCTACTGAAGCATATCCCAAAAAAACTGATTTACCAATAACAAAAACGATTCAATGTTCAGTCGCGTTCTCATGTGTATTAATTAATTCAACTATCTGCCAATGGTCACGGATTCTGATACCACTCCGAATGATCGGTGCATATTAAAACGTTGAAACAGGTTCTAAAAACAGCTATTTTCATCCAGCACGTCCGAGGTGACCTCTGACTTGTGAGAACAATTTTTTTTTAATAATCACCACCATTTTTTTAATAGTTGTTAAGTGATTAGGCAGGTACTTCGACTTAAACGTGGGATTCAAGTCAAAGACAATATGATTTATACATTCATTTATATAGTTGTTTTTAATAAATCAAAACGGACCTTGGACTTCCGTTGGGTATTTATAGAGTAAATAAAGACACGCTACACAAATGTCACATTCAAAGGTTGAAAATAGTTGACAGATTTGCAAAAAATGTATTTAGTGAACCAGAAATGAGCATTTAGGTTTTTTTTCAAATCGATTTTTTTTTTTCATATTGAGCAGTTGAAAATATAGACCAAACAATACTATGGTGTTTTGTCTTATTTTTAACAGAAAACATGGTTATTTCATAGCTCTATATCTCATAATGGAAATGAGAATGAAAGCTAAAAATAGTCACATTCACCTATAAATTTCTATAAGAACTAGGTAAATTTCAAGAGGTTAGAACTAACATGTTTCCTGGGACATACAGACAGATTTTCCGCTTTATACGAACATAAGATTTTGCTTTAATTTAACCCGTGGCTTTTGACGAATGTGTGAAATAACGCTTGATAGCTTATTAACATTAATATTTAATATATTTTTTCTTTCCAAAACGTACAGAAAATAACCAAAAGATTTTTACAGCTAAAGGGAAAACTGAGTGCCCCCTTTCTTCGAGGCTAAAAACAGGTAAACACCATCTTTATGCATATAGAATTACAATACCGTCTACACAGCCCGGTCCCTCGTCAACTCTTTAAAACACGTACGTAGGGTTAGCACATTTTCAAATATAGCATTTTACAATTATTCTTTCAATATCAATGAATGAATCTTCCCAAAGAGATTTAAAAAAAAACTAATCACGACTTGAATATCTCTCAACATATTGTGTTGGAGCGTGGCCACAAGTCGTCGAGTACGAACTGATTTAAAGCTATCGCTTGTATTTGAGAATAGTGGCAAAATCTTTAGCCATTAGGAGCAATGAGCCCGCAGATTTATAGCAGTTACGATTGTTTATTCTTTAGCATTTCTCCTTTCACATATCACAGGCACATGTCAGATTGCCGACTGCCCCGGGGTACGGGGAGTCGGCGATGAGAGAATTACTATATTCATGGGTCGAGTTTCTCTCGGTACAGGCCGAAATGGTCGGTTTTTAAATTAGTGTTGTACACGCACAAATATCCTATGTTTTAAAGCTTGACCTTATATCGTACGGTGACAGGTAGAGGATAAAACACCACACAAAACAGCACCGACATAGATACTCGTACATTACAACAAATTTCGGTAAAATTAAACAATTCCGTTTCACTGTTAATACGCATAGGTTTAAAAAAAACTACAAAAGATTACTAAAAATTAGAAAAAAAAAACTATTTAATCATTGTAGAAAATAATTTTAACATATCATAAATGAAACATGAAAACGGAAAAAAAAGACAGAAAATAAAAAGATTTGAGTCGCATCTGGGACTTTCATGTTTCATTTAGGTTATGTTAATATTATTTTCTATAATGATTAAATATTAAAATGAGGTTTTTAAATCTCAATAAAAATAATTAATAATTAAAAATAAAAATAAAACTATTTGCTTACGCGCAAATGTAAAATAATGCATTTAAATTTCAATTATAACAATATTTATACACGCGTAATCCCTTTTCAGTTAGCGAATTGATACCATGTTGAACGTTAAACGATATGAAGTTTAATTAAGACGTTAGCGCCAATCTCAAAAAATGATTGCCAGTCGTTAAAAAAATCTTAGCATTCTAGATTGGTACTTATTCTGTGAAAAGTGATACAAATTAGATTAATATATTGTATTACAAGTAAAATAGGATTTTTATATTTATGTATTAGATTATTGAATGGTGGGCAAGCGTTTTTTAAAGTATATTTAATAAAATTTCAATAAAGTTTTTTGAATATTTTATTTTTAAAATATGGAAAAAAAACCTTTGATTATCATTCAATAACCTATTAAATTAATTTAAAAAAAATGTTTTACATGTAATACAATATATTAATTATTTGTTTTCATCACTTTGAATGACTTTTGTCACTTTTCACAGAATTAGTGTCTAACTGGTATGCATAGATTTTTTTAACGACACTACAATAATTTTTTAGGTTGGCACTAACGTCTTGGTCTGACTTCATATCGATTAATATTCAACATGGAACCAATCCTCTAACTGAAAACGGAAACTTACGCGTATGTAAATATTTTTGTAATTGACCTCTAAATGCGTTATTTTGCAATTGCGCGAATGCAAATATTTTGTTACTAATTTTGAGTAATCTGAAACAAAGTTTTATTTTAAAAACCAATGCAAATTGATAAATTTTACCCAGATTTCATGGTACCAGGTGTCGTTTACCAACGGATAAAATAGTTTTTCTGGAGGAGAGTTTCTACCCATGTATGAATTTATTATGTGTGAAATATGTAGGTACATAGAGGAAAATAGTGACATACGAGTATGTAAAAAAAAGTTTGAGGTTGGCATTTATACTTATACCTTATTGAAAAAAAAATGATTCCAACCTTTTGTACTGAAAAAACGGTCTTGAAGCTAAATTTTTACCATAGAACAATCTCCGTTCTGAATTTGCAAAAGACTCTATATGTGAGCTCTGGCGTCCCGAAGTTTGCATAGCTTTCCTGTCTTGAATTTCTAAGTTAACACAGCTATTTTCAGTTCGCAATCTCATTTCTGTGGTGTGATTTTAAATATTAATTTTACTCTATAAAACTACGACACAATATTGTTTGTTCCGTGTTTTTTTCAATTGCTTATTACGAAAAAGATTTTCAGTCGATGTTTTCAAAAACGAAGTTTTGACTCTTGGAAAAATAATCCGTAAATATTTTGTCCCGTAAAAATCTTAAAACACAAGCAGTCAGAGCACTTCACTGGCAGTCGCCTACATACTAATAATTATTCAAAGTTCGCTTCAAGATGGTCATAGCAGCTTTTTCGGGGTCGAATCACCTCTTAAAGACTTTGGATTGATTGATAATATTGTAGAATAAGAAGTTATGACATTAATAGATTAATGTTTAATGTCAACCATCAGAAACGCGTTACGCCTCTTCCATTTCCACGCATTACTTCCATTAGCACATATTAATGATTTAATTATTTTGTGCACATACGGCTTTAATCAATTAGGATTCGATTAAAAGCGCTCCTTTATGTTACCGTAGGACTTAAATTCGATGATTTTTTTGAAGCATTAATACTCTCGAGCGGTGAGCTCTGGCATTGTGAAATTTATACAGCTTCATATGTTAATAGTTACTAGATCACTGCAAATGTTTTCAGTTATCAATGTCATTTCAAATGTTAATTATAGAGCTTTAAAATAACCATTAAACTGTCAAAAAATTCGATAAGACGCCATTTTGTTTGAATTTTTGTTCTCAATATGTGTTCTATAAAAAAACATAGCTAAGTTTAGTTGAGGTAAACATGAAGCAGATGTGTCAAATCATGTTTCTTCATTAAATGTTTAAAAATAATTGTAAAAAGATCCATTCACACGGTAAAACGTGTTCTTCCATACCTTACGTGGAATTTTTTTACAGTCAATAGTGGGCATAACTTGATAACTGCATTTTTTGTTATTATCTGTTAAGTGCATGAATACAGTTACTGGTGTGTTTATTTTCGATTGGTAAAATCCTGATACATGGATTTAATTTGAAAACGCCCTAAACACCATGATCATGTGATGATAATATGTGAACAATAACGGTTAGTTTGGTCAAAACATGACGAAAGATCTTAACATATTAACATACCGTTTTGGACTTATCAACTTATTCCCAAACACCACCGATTTAATAAATCAAATAAAGTAGCTTGAATTGACTCTATTGCCCCATGACTGCATTTACCCCAATTGGCATTCGTAGTAAAAAAATGATATCTTTCCACTGTGATATATTTATTCTTACTTTTACTCCAAGCAATCCAATCCTTACTGCATACTTTCTTGATAACACTTAACCATAGAAGAAGTGAAATTTAAATAGTACCTACTTACTACGCAAGCTGCAGTTGACAAACGGGGCCTCATTACCTACTATCACTGCAAAAGACATTTAACTAGACCCACTTTCCTTGGTGGAATTCCACGGAACCGCGGGTCATCGAATGTATGCGATCATTCGTAATATCCGGCATTCCTTGGATATGCGACTATATTCAAAGTAACATCGCACGTTCGTATAGGTTGCCAGGTCACACAACGTTGGTCCCGCAGCCTGTTTCATCCATAACTTAATTTTGGTTTTGAGGCCATAATGTAAATAAAAATACAAAAACAAAACATTTAAAAAACAAGGTTTTTCGTGTCGATATTTTAAATTATGTACGGAAAATTAGTGTTCCAACGTAAATTGGTCGTTTTTTAATCCACCATAATGCTTATTTTAATGTTTTTAAATTTTATACTTCATTATATTTTCAAAGTGAATGGGGTAAAACTTTTTTTAAATCACCGTCAACCCCCAAATAATTGTTAAAGATGCCTCTAAAATCGCGAAAAATGAAATCCTTTAATGGCATATATTTCATAATGTAAAACAAAAATAAATAAATTATTTCTAATCCCTACTAGATATTTTCGATGAAAAAAAGATCATTAGGTATAGGTAAGTATTTTGGCCTCAATTCCAAAATTAAATTTTGTATGACACAGGATGCCCAGCCGTTCCTCTTAATATGTTGAAATTAATAGAATTTATATTTATTGCGGTTACTATTCACGCAGGGGCACTGAACAATAGAAGTATGTTATGGGCTTGTCCGTGTGCTTGAATTAATCTCTTTTTTTTTACTTTGAAATACCGAAATTTTTTCGTTAACCGGCAATTAATTCAAACTTTTTTTTTAAAGAAAGACAAACATTCCCGGTTTACGAATAACCTGACAATATTTGAAAATTTTCTACTACCATCCACAGTAAGCGGAAGTCGTTGCTTGTGTCGTAATGGAGGACTTAGCCAGTAGAGGAATTGAATTCACAACGCCTGGGTAAGACCCAGCCGCGATACCAACTCACTCACTGACCGGTCATTGAAGATAATATTAACAAATCTCAAATAAAACATTAACCAGAAAAGACACAGAAAATAAAAATGTTACGGTAGCAAATGGGAATAGAACTCAGGACTTCTCGGACTATCCGGGACCAGGGCTCTACCAACTAAGCTAATGCCACCTTATTTTTATCAATATTATATTTCAATTTTAAGAACTAATATAATAATAATAATAGAACTAATTTAATTAATATCATCTTCATTTTTTTTGCTGCTACTTTTCTGTATACCCGAATATATTTGCAATCTAGATAGTGTCTTGGATATGTCTATCCCATTTTTATTTGTATGAAACGTCTATTAACTTTTGGTGAAGTTTATTGTAATATGTAATCATTAAACATTACAATGAGGTTTATTGTAGTATATAATCATTAAACATTACAATGAGGTTTATTGTAATATGCAATCATTAAACATTACAATGAGGTTTATTGTAATATATAATCATTAAACATTACAATAAGGATTATTGTAATATGTAATCATTAAACATAACAATGAGGTTTATAATCATAAATAAGTTATTTCAATAAAATTGATAATCATTTTCATTGGCCTGTATGAGGCCTTGGAGTCTAAACATCTTATGTAAATTTGAGAAAACCGTTTTCTTTCAAATTAGTACAGATAACAGTTTTAAAGATCATCTATTCAGTGGCTAATAGTAACAAAATCCATAATAGGTACGTAAATAAGTCGACTACTCGCCGAGCCGTAGTTTGATAATGGGTCGAAGGCCGAAACGGCTGCAGTGCAATAAGAAATAAGGAAAACTTCATAAATGTTAGAACAATAAATAAAACATAGCTACGTGATTATTGACACAACGTTAAGGCTCCGTATATTGCCGTCCAAATATAAGATTTTGAAAAGAGGGGATTTTTAGTGTCAGATGCAACCACCAGGAGGTGTATTCGACTTGCAGTGATAGTTATATGTGTCGCGTGTCGCCCATATCGCATTTTATATGCAAAATACATTAGGTGCATAAAATGGCTATTTGGCTATTTTATAATTTTCGGAGCATACTCTGCGATTTTTTTTCTATCGAGAGAATTTCATGTAATTACATTTTCAATTAACGGACCGATTAGAGTTCATCTTTAAAAAAATACATATATTTTTAAAATTCATAAAATTTCCATTTCTGAAGAGATATTTGTAATACTTCCATAGAAATTAGTCAATCAAAAAATCATTGCAAACATAGTCAAAACCATATACCGTCTGGGTGGATCAAAGTAGGTAGGTACGCTTAGTTTTATTAATATTTCGATTGTGGCAATTTTATCGCTGATTTCCAAGAATATTTTAATTATATGAGGATGGGCTTTGGAACATTGCATTAAAAATGAATAAATTATTTCGTATCGAATATTAACGAAATCCCGTATAAGTTAGTAATTAAATAAATTATCGCATATTATATGCCAATAAAAAGCTTATGCAACAATCTATGAAAGTTTCGCGAAGGCGTCAAGCCACTCTGCACAGTGTTGATAATCGTAACGTCCTAAAAACGATTAGTCTTAGATTTTATATAAAAAAAGATGAAGCAAACAGTTTGGCCATTTGTCTTATTTTTCGGCAGTTAATTGATGTTTCAAAGCTTTCATAGCTCGTGATGGAATAGTTGTGGCTTGGAAGTTCTAGAAAAACCTATAAATCCGCAAAACCAAAAAAAAACTATGCAAATTTCATGACGCCAAAATTCACAACTTGATTAAGACACGTCTTTCAGAAAAACAAACAGGTTTCTGCTTTAAAATAAATATTAAATGAAATAGTTCTTTAAAAAAATATGCAAAATAATGAAAAAAGAGCATTTAACAAAATAATAAGGTGTATGATAACGATACGATATTAGCTTTTTCTGCTTCAAAAACAAACAAAAGTATTTTCCGTATTGTTAAAATTCAGATTCAAAGGAGACAAAAATGATAAGTTGGTAGAGGTACTTTGATTTTTTTACTACAGTCGTGAATTAATTAGATATTTCTCTCCTTCGACGCCTTTCCGTTGTATTTAAACATAATAATTCAATATAGAAATCGCAGCAAAACAATGCCGACGGTAGCCTGTGTTCAATGGAATACATCATTATCATCATCAGCACTATCTAACTGCATGACAGAACGCAGGATGACTCACAAGAACACGACACGACGGACGCATATGGCATATGATTATTTACCTTACTTGCACCTCGTACTAGTGCACATCACATTAGAATCGGAAAATGCAGCGCGTTTTCCAAAAGAATTTACAAGGTTTTCCACCTCCATCAGCGGCGCGAACACGATGCGTCATGCAAATAATCTTAATTAAATTACGTATGTCCTGATTAAGGTGTGGAAAAAAAACAATATGAGTCATAAGGTAAAGTTTTATTAGATTTTTCATATGTACACAGCAATTGGAAAACACACGATAAATTCAAATGACCATGAAATTTAACCACGATAGAACAGTTTAAAAATATAAAAACAACAATGCTTTTTTATTGACTGAATAATTTAATAGACTGTCCTCAAGTGTTGAGTGTTATAAATATATGTCGCCCTGTTAGATCTACTCGACTCCACCACTGCGACAACCACGGCACGAATTATTCATGCAACTCATCACTAGCGCATCTTCACCGAACTGCCAATATGTATAAAGACCTTTTCGACATATTATTCCAACTCCGTCCTGCATCAAAGTAAAAATATTTAGTTCTATACGTATCTGATATGTATTTCTTTAAAATTACGTATCTACTATTATGTTTGTAATGTTAACTAACTAACGTACTTTTCCTGTTATTATAAGACATGAATTATGTTAGTAAAAGCCCTACGGCGTTCAATAAATAAATAAATGAATAAGTCTAAAATATAGCAGTCTGAAAATGTTTGTAGCAGAGTCATACCAGTCACATCCCAAATTAATAAGGGGAACAAACTCTAAAAGTTTTAGTATTAGAATCATCCCGAACTAGAAAAGAAAACCATAACGAATTAACGGTTTGAAATGTAGAAAAATAAGCACGGAATTCAATAATTGAATTCGTCCTACTGATAACGACAAGTAATACCCAAATTAGCTATGAATGAAATTGATTTCTTTGTCAACTATATTGTTCAATAGCCTAAGTCTCTTACGTTTTTCCGCAGATAAATCGGTTAGTTGATGGGATTCGCACGTCTGAATCAATATCGGCATTAGCTTATTAGTCGTCCTAGATTATGGAAACACAGCCGTCAAAAATTCCTCAAACGGTTTCAAATCATTTTCATCATCGTTTGTGAAGATATTTTGTTATCGTGAGATCATTTGGACCGAAAACTTTTGTTTGAACAAAAACAAGTGCCCACATTTACGGCGGTACGTACTATGAAGGTAAATGACATGCCAAATAAAAGTACAATCTTAATCGATGTCGCGAAATAGTTACACTTACCAAACCAGTTTCTCTTCTCCCACCTCCTGCCGCGGCTTCATTGAAATCCCCCCAAGAAAGTAAAAGCAATTATTGTTTTTTATTTTTTTTATCGCATGTGTTTTTTTCTGATTTTCTCTTTTGATCCGCGCACAAGTTAACATACCATGGCGTAGTTTTTTAAAAATAGCGAACAAAAAATAGTGCCACACCTACAAAGATGCAATAAATCAAATGAATCAACTTTTCAAATGTTGTGTTCGAACACTCGAGCACGTAAATTCTAATTTTTAAGCCAGGTGTACACAAAAAACTACCGAGAAGTGGTATCTGAAAATTTTCACGCACAAGAAACACGAACAATATATCACCAAGCTTGAATTTACCACGCTTTGAATAATACGTTATTTTCACCACTTGGTGTAATAGTAATTTACAGTTTCTCGCAGCTAATTTGTTGCATTTGTGCACCTGAGCAGAATACATTGAAACAACATAATATGATGTCATCAGTGTTGATGCTGACCTCTTGTGGGTGGCATTATTTTTGTCTTAATTATTGTGTTTCCTCGCCATTGCTAGAGAATTAAAGAGGTTTCGTTTTTATAAGTCCCGTCCGATATGGCGGTCATAACAATAGACATATTGGTAACTTAGTAACCCACGTGCATTATTATGACGACTAGACTATCAAAATCTAAAGACATTTGAATCACCAAATGTGCCACCTCGTATTCTCGAAAGTGGCTTTATCGATTTTTTTAAATAATGTTATCATATTGTTTGGCGGTCTATTAGACAAGCAGGTTGAATCGACCGTAGCTATAAATCAAAATAACCTCCCCACGCTTAGCGATACGACTATCAGAAACGTTCGATCTTTCCCGCGATCATTAGTTTAAGCTTCATTTTTTATCCCTAACGATGTAGAATAAAGATTGTCTTCCATCCCACGTTGTAGATCGGGAAGTTAATGTCTATTCTAATTGCACGTCGATTATGTAGGCGTATAATGATGTTTTAAAAAATATTTGCCTAGTTGCAAGTTTCGAATAATAATTAAAGCACAAGTTGTTTTGTCGATGTAGAAAAACAAAGGAATGATTTGCAGAGGTGGCTTTATAATTTTATTCTGGATACGTATGTGCACTACTTACCAGTAAATATTATATTGTATCTTGGTCCACCTAAATACAAACCAATTCTATAGGAACCCTTACAAACACTACCTTCAAGTCCAATATGAAGAATTTTTATTATTCCGCTCCCTCTTTACCTTAACTTCTTTCCCAAACCAACCCCCACAACAGTAAAGTTGAGAAAATATGTGTTTTTTCGACGAAATTCTAAATATATTTTTCTTGTTGTTTCAGGAACAACTTTACAACAACGCTCGGCAGATTCAGTAAATCTACCAGCCGCCTGGGGAACGGAGGGACCGATGACTACCTGCGAAATTCTCAAACTCTACCTCGAAAACTGCACGACGAACAAGTCCAGAAGAAAACCAGCTACCAGCAATCTTCCGCATCACCCGCCAGGCAGTGGGAGAACGACCGCCTTACCAACAACAAGAGATCTTCCAGCACCATCAATGTTTCTATTGTTAACGTGACCCCTCCATCTTCCACCCTGGGACTCGGCAGACCTACAACGAATGGTGGCTATCCAAGTGTGCAGGGGCCTATTAAGCCGGCTAGGACATACAAGGCATTAAACAGAAGTAAAAGTTTTAACGTTCACGCCATGGAACCTTTGAATGACACGCACAAGCCAAGCTTCTTGAATAATTCCAGTCGCCTCAATAGCTCTAACATTTACAAATCGAATCCTCACTTGAGTCGTTTGGATGAAACTCCCGAACAACTGAAGAGCCCTGCAATTGTTTCTATCATAAGCAGAAGTCAGAGAGACTTATCAAATGCCGTCCAGGAAGAGGATGAAGAACGGAAGGAAAATCTATACAGCAGATTTGCTAAGAAGGCATCTTACTCCAATGGCTTCTCAAAACCTGTCGAAAATGGAAATGGCAATGTCAATGACAAGAAGAAGATATTCATGAAAGGTTTGCTGGAAAGGTCTCCCGAGCTTTACCAAGCTCTTCACGGAAACGACGAACACGACGGACTTAACGGCAGAAGTAAATCCCCAACGCCAATCTATAATAGTACACCGTTGAAGAACGGTTTCAATAAACAGTCTCACTACAAAGAAGACTTATCATACAAGACTTCAGATCCTTACAGACGCGATACTGGATCTCCATACCGACCTTTAAACGGGGTGGACAAGTTCAAATCCTCTGAGGGCTACAACAGCCCTGGCTACAATGTGGCAAGGAGAGGCAGCGCCAACAGTGACAACTTCTCAGAGACGTACCGTACTCAGTCCAGGTCTGACGACCCCAGGAGGCCCAGTGTAACCAACACGGTTCAGACAGTCTCCAAGAAAACCATCCCTTCCAAAGATGGTAGGACGAAGGAGACCATAGAGTCCACGGAAACAACAACAGTCACCAAGAGTCGTTATGTCGGTGATGGCAGATTGAATGGCCTCGACAACAGGAGGGGAAGTGGACAGTCTAACGAAAGACACGGTAGCAATGGAGTGGTGATTGACGTCAGGGATTATCGGAAATGAGGTTTCTTCCTTAACCCGAGGATGTTTCTTCAGTCTTAACCAATTAACCATTCACCAAAATGTGAAACGAACAAAATATCTGTGTCAGCTAACTCGAAAATATTTCCAATAAGTTGTGTTCGGATTTTTACTAAAATCCCAAAAGTGGAGGTGTTCTTTTCAAAACTTAACAAAAGTTACATGCAAAATGTTATAATATTTAAAAAAAAAACACTTTTTCTAATACGTAAGATAGTTTTTAATAATAATGGCCATAAAAAAGTTGTAAATGTATCTGTACCTACGTATACATTTAATGTGAATGTTACATTATTAATAGATTTATTTAATCAGTAAAATAATTATATCAAAATAATGTGAAGTGCAGGAAATAGTGAAAACAAACAGAAGATGGAGGAATGAAAAAGAACTATCATCGATTCTTAAAGAAGTGCTGCTTTGAAAAGATAAAAATAATAAATAACTGAATAATGAGTTTAATTTACGAATTGTTTAAATAAAATCAGTATTTTAACATTTCATTATTTACTTAACAAGCGTTTTTAATAATTTTATGTTCATCAAAGTAATATTCATGACTAAATAATGGAAGATACCTTTGTCTTATATACGTGCCAAACATTGTGAATATATGAGATAATAAAGTATCAAAATGTGACTATACTTTTGGTTTCATTTTTACATAAAATGGTTACCCAAGATACAATCAAGAAAATCTAGTGAAAACAAATTATATTATAACAAATTATTATTACAGTAGATTGCTAAAATACAGAAATGGTGATATATTTTCTAAATTTGTATTTCTTTAGATACAAGTCATATAAAATATTATAATATATTTTTTAAATAAACTTATGTACAAAAAAATACCCATTCTTTTCAGTTAATTTGAATTTTGATCCAAAAATCATATCTCTTCAAAGTCAAAATATCATTTAACTGAACAAAGCATTTTTATCAATTTTATTACCTAGTATTTACGTATATTATCTATTCTATGTGGAATTAAAGAATATATTTATTACTGAATTATTTCAAAGCTATACTAGTTGCAAGTCGCAAGAGACGGGTGTTTCAACAATATTCCATTGAAAACAATTTTCTTTTTCAAAGCTTTTAATTTTTTTTCATATGAATACCTTACAAGAGTCCCAACTGTTCCCAACCGTCTGGAGCCAGTGAGACTATGGCATCCCCAATTGGGGAATGTTGTGAGGCTGAAGGTATTGGGGAGGGGAAGGAGAAAGGGAATAGGAAGGTGGGGAAATACCTGGCTATTCAGATCTGGTCACCAAACACGGTTAAAAGCCATTTCAAGCAACTTTTCAATTCATAATGGTGGTCTTTCACCAGGGCGATACTGAGAGTATCTTCCACTCTGGAAAGCTATGTTAGAGTAACAATATTGCGTAAAACGAAGCGGGCTGAAAACAGGGCTTTTGTCCTCATATATGTATACGATTTCAGATACATTGATGCAAGTCACCGTAGCTCACCTTTCAAAGCTTCATAGGCTGCGTCAAATATAACATTTGCAAAATAATTACAGATTTTCGACTCCATGATAGTATTATTAATCAAATTATGCAATAACACAGTTTCATGGTTTGCAAGAGATGGCGGCCCAATACTAAAAAAGCCATGGCGTCGAAAGGAATTACCGCGTCCGGTCGTCCTTTCCTAAAGTTGGTAGGCTTGACGAATAAGGACGACTGAATGGTCGAATCATCTTTCGACACCATGGCTTTTTTTAGTATTGGGCCGCCCGCTCGTGTGGAATTTTTTTAATTTTTTTATTAAACACTTTTATTAGAATACTAGTGACCTATGGTAAATTCGTTCTAACATTGTTCATTTTCATTATATTTAACGCCAGTTCGCGCCAGTGATAAATTTGATTCGACCAAAAATTAAAAGATGGCGTTAATAAGATACTGCTAACACCTATGGTAAACTAGACATAACATTATCACAATAATGTAATATTTCTGGTTTGCATCAATGCTAAACTGTATTTTGACTGCAAAGCGGCAGATGGCGGCGAAAATAATGATTTCTATGATAGATTTAACATCACGCTAATTCAGTACCGTTTTTTGGTTTGCATCATTGCTAAATTTGATTCGACTATAAAGCGATAGATGGCGGTGACGATAGTGACACCTAGATCAGATTAATCAAATTATCCCTGTGCGTAAAAAAAAAACGGTTTTCTTTGTGAAACCTTGTATTTTTGGTATAATAATTTTTCTATAATGGAAACTATGAAAATGCGCTGCAGTAAGTTGGTGTTGCAAGCAAGTTACCTCTAGGGGCCGTGAAAACAAAGATGACAGTGGTGGATATCAACCTGGTATCAAAAACATTTAGGAGAAAAATGATTAAAAAAAATGGAGAAAATCAGCATTCGACAAATTGTTACACGTTTAACCTAATACGAATTATCCTAACTAACAAACAACCTTGTCTATAAAAATAGTTATAGACAATGTTGAATACTTGAATCATCAGGTTGCAAAACCAGCTCCGGAATTATCTGCTTGAAAACTGTTTCATTCAAAAACAAGTTGAACGTGAACATATTTTTTTTTCCCTGCTTATTATTATTATGCTGATATGCTCGGTGTAACCCTAAGTGACCACCTTAGGTATGGGGGCTCCACAACACCAGAATAAAGTTAGCCTCTCAGAAGCTGGGCGCAATATATGGAGTCCGCAGATACTTTAACAGTACACAACTGCTGACTACACAAAACGCAAGTGCGGCACCTACGCACCTCTGATGAGTGCCAAAATATCTGAAGAAACCCTTGACTCCGTCCAGAAGCAGGCGGTCCGTTTGATAGATTGCCTATCTTAACAAATGTACTGCAAACTTTGGAGCACGGACGTCAGGTGGGAGTGCTGTCCTTGTTCTACCAGTATTTCAATGGAAGATGCTCTGAGGAACTAGCGGCATTGATACCTTCGGCATCTGTGCATAGTCAGGAAACACCAAAAGCGTGTCCAACTTTGTACATGGTTGACATTTGCCATATGAGAACAGGTCACTTCTACGATTCGTTCTTGTGTTCAAAAGCTCGGCTGTGGAATGATTTGCCAGCCTCAATTTCCTTCCTCCTACAACATGGGTTTCTTCAAGACCTAGGTTCACTCCTTACTATCCTCTAAAAGACTCTCCACACAGCATCCTCAAAGATGACACAGGCCTTGAGGGAAATTATGTCCATCTAGGCAATGAATTTTTTTTTTTTAAATGTGATTTTTTTACCATTTTTGTTAAAAATGGGCATGGCATTAAGGCCGTATAACCAGCCGGCATGAATTTGTATTTCACTCAAAAACAGTTATCACAGTCGGCGAGAGATGGGGACACCGCAGTAAGATCCTGTCCTGAGGAACCGAAATTTACTAGTGTGGTTCTGATGAAATTATTGATGTATTCTCGGTTCCAGCATTGGACCTAGTGCTTATATTTACTCCTTTCATTTGGTCACTCAGGTCCTTAGAAGTAAGTTTCCGTTTCTTAAGCGACATGGTCACCAGTTTTCTCTCGAATCTGGGGGGTCAAAATTGGCTTAGCGCCGCATTTTCCCACTCCGTTGTTTCTAATCGGGATATCTTCTTGCAGCAACTGATGGATTCTACTAATTTGTGATATACGAGGTGTGTTCAAAAGAAAAGGTGAATTTTGAATTTCCGCGGGCTGTGTACATTCGATTATCGATTTTTTTGTTGTTGTTATGTTGGTACACATATGTTTATCATATGTTAGCATTATCAGCCATTTCGGATCAGTGGTTTGTTTTTGACAACTGGAAAGGTTAGTCACGTTTTGTTTTTTCTTTAATTTTTTACTAAAAAACTTATTATTACTCTTTGTGAGTGTTGAGTTTCGTGCAACAATAGTTTAAGGCGACATAACCAGCCACAACTGAAAAATAGTCCTTTTTGAAACGAATTCTAGACGTGTCGACTCTTTTCCACAAAAAAGAATAAATTGATTATTAAATTATTATTATATTTAGCATAGTAAGTTTGAAAAATTATAAATATATTTTTATGTAATAAAGTTCTTCCGTTGGTCGTTGCACAGATTTTTACATTTTAAAACTAACGTTTGTTATAAAACACACATATTTCGTATCACCTACTGATACAGTATTATAAATCAATACATTATCTAGCTTGGCTAGTTTTCGGAAAGTCAATTTTACTTTAAATAAATTCATTAATAAAAAATTCCGAGAACGTGTTTTGCTACGAAACCCCTTTAATTTGTCCATTTATTTACGCACGTACTTATCGATATATTTCAGAATTTTTTACTCACCTACTGTACTTAGATATTATTAAATAATTTTGACATATTTAGAAAAAAAATAATAATTGATAAAGTGCAATATTTTAATAAATTTACAAACTCGCATTTGCCTATTTTATCTAGTTAGCGCGATACTTATTTACACTGGTCAAATCGCCACTAAGTGCCCAGAGGTGGCAGCGGGTAGACGTGTCTTCGCGTCGCTCTGATTAGCAGCATTTTTTACCAATTATTTGGTTAAAAATTGACAGAAAAAGACGAAATGAGAAATCTTTCACCAGAAAACACAAGTCACAACACCAAAAACATTTTTGGAATTAATATTTTGTAGAAAAACATTGATTAGCGATATATTTAATAATGCATGTACCTTATATGTATAGGGTAGTCCGAACGAATCAATGGTATTCAGTCAGATTTTTTACTATTGCAAAAATATTAAACGGAAATAACGTGTCTTCGCATCGCTCTGATTAGCAGCATTTTTTTACGAATTATTTGGTTAAAAATTGACTGAAAAAGACGAAATAAGAAATCTTTCACCAAAAAACACAAGTCACAACACCAAAAATATTTTTGGAATTAATATTTTGTAGAAAAACATTGATTAGCGATATATTTAATAATGCATGTACCTTATATGTATAGGGTAGTCCGAACGAATCAATGGTATTCAGTCAGATTTTTTACTATTGCAAAAATATTAAACGGAAATAAACAGATATTGACATTTTTATTTTTTTGACACGTTTTAGTTATTTACAGTATTGCGGGCTGTGGACGCATTTGCACACCGATGCGTGATTTTTTAAAACTTTTTCTATAAGTGAGTTTAGGTAAGCACTAACCGGCCAGCCTAGCTAAGCAAATTACTGGTGCATTTATTCCATTTATGGATATGATTGTCTGAAAATATGAATTTTAAGTTTAGTTCTGAATTCTGTCGAGTCTTTGATCATTCAAATCATGCGCAGTTCATTCCTCATTATATGTATAGTAATGAGTTTTGCGATTTTGTTTTCTTTCGAAAGGGAAGTCTTATTTGATTTCTTCTTTATGTAGAATGGTTATGTCTGTGTTGATGTTTATTAATTTTTTACAAGAATTCAGAATTTTGATGGATTTTTATTTGCACAAATGCACACGTGCGATGCAAACCTTCAGCCCTGTATAGCTTGTCTATTCTAAATAAATCATAATCACAAAAAGGAACTCCAGGACATTTTTTTTTCACAAGTTAGTTTTCATAGAATAATTTTCAAAGTTTCAATTTTTCAAAGCCGGCAAAAAAGCTCTAAATCTATGACCGGTCGGTTTTGATGAGTTTTAAGGTTAGAATATCATATGTCGAAACAAAGATGAGCTTCACCGTACATAATTGTATGTTCTATTAATGGTAAACCATAACTAAACATAAGTAAAAAAGTATATACCTTTTTAGAAACTTCAACTCTAAGAATAATAATAGTATCGAGTATTAACATTATTATAATATCCGTATTGATAATCAGTTTGATCTTGTATACCCTAATTTCTTTCATGAACTAAGTTAAAATTATGCCAAAACTAAACAAATAAGTATTTAAAATACAAAACAAAAGCGAAAAATGTTTTTTTCATACTAATTCAAAAACTGTATATATTAATTAAATTGGCCAAAAACATACGACCCGTGTTTCAAAATATGACTGCTTTAGAGCACACTTATTATTTTTATAATATTCACATCCAAAATCCAAAATGGCAGAATTAAATAAAGTGTAAAATATGAAGTTCTTCAATTGCTTGTCGTTTAATATTAATTTTAGATTTTTTTTTATTTTAAACAATAAAATTATTTTTTTCATAATATGCATGTTTTTTGATTTAATGATAATGTCCGCTATCAAAAAAACCAATCATTTCAATATTAAAACACATATAATAGATTAGCTGGCTTGGAAATCTATAACAAACACAAGACAAACCAAATCAGTTTCATAATCTGCATTTATTGGATAGCAAAACAAAAATATGGTAAACCAAAGACATAGAACAAATTAATATTGTTGATAGTAAACAAACTAACAACTATTGAAAAATTCAGGGAGAAAATAATGAAATGCATGTGTAGAAAATTTTAAAGTATAATTTATTTTTAATTGAATACTTAAATAATTACATTTTATAAAAATAATGATATCCTACTTCTCGAGGTCGTCTTTTGGGCAGCAATTAATCTCGATGGAAGGACGAGATGCCAGCACTGCCACCCAAAAGACAATGACCAGAAACTCAGAATGACCAATGTGAAAATAAGAACAGTTGTTTTTAAATTTAACTCCGACAATTTCCAGATTACAACCAAGGAATTTCTGGAATCAATATTATCTTGGTTTCCTTTGGAAATAGTTGGAATAATTAAATAAACCCGGTGAGGACGTATACAGAATAGAATCACTTTAAAACCTTTGACATCGATACACAAATTACCCAATAAGGAAGCCCCGTTCCATTAATTCGTTCAGCGAGGCTTGGCTTTCGTTCTTTACTAACGTTTTGGAATGTGACCAATATTGATTATAATTCGTCACAATGTTTCAAAGTCATATCTTAAATAATGAAGATGAACATTAAATGCAGATCAGATTTTATATTTAAATGGAGAAGAATAATAGGCTGTTGAAATAGCAGACCTAAAAACGCAAGACTTTCAAGTCAGTTGAGAGATCATTCAAATCGAGACATTATCAACAATTTTTCAAAGGAATAACCAATTTTAATGTAACTTATAATTATCGCAACGATGCAAACTTCTAGTAGGACAGAGACGATATAAAAGATTGATCGATGCAATCAATTAAAGGAAAAATATACTGTGACCACCGAGAGATTGGCCGCTGTGAAATTGGACATTACAGACATCAACATACACATTTCACATTTTCTGTACCAAATAAACTGCATGCATGTATGTAGTTCCAGATTGCACCTTGGACAATCTCTCGGTAAGTTTGCATCACTCCATTAAGTTTATAATAAGTCTGTATAATTTGTATATCATCATATGAATGTACACACAATTTTTATATTAATCAACGAAATGCATTAAAGGCCATCTGTATTGTGAATGATTTAAAAACATTAGCTGTCTTTAGGGAGATGTATAAATCCAAGCTAAAAGTAGAAATTTTTTAGATTAAAGAAAACATCTGTGAGCCATCTGACATAAACAACTCTAACAAATATTAGGTCTATTTAAAATAAAACTGAAAGTCTACAACGCACACATTAAATTAAATGTCACATTCAAAACTATAACTCAACCTGTGAGAAGTTACACGATAAGTTAAATATCCATTAATTATATTATTACAAATGATTATACATACTGCTTAATGAAATTAAATGAAACGACGAGGACCTTTCCAGACAACTATACTTAGTAGTTGAGAATTTGACTACATGTTTGTTGTTACCTCTGCTAGTTATTTATATTCGACCATGTAGAACCAAGTAGTTCACCTGCCCACCAAACATTGAGTTTCATTGTTATTGATTATAGATGTCCTATTCTGTGGCCGCCATGGCTCTGGCCTGTGCACGGACGCGCTTATCGTATTCCAGTCTGTTTTGGCTGTAACAAAAAACAAGTAAAACATGAATAAACCCTGAATCGATGTACATACAAATATTGCACACTCCACAGGGGCTCAAGCACCATTCACACTGTAAGTGAAACTCTTTTGGAAGGTTTTCGAAAGGAATGGAGAAAAATAACTTCTTTATGAGTCTGAATCTCTCACCGAAACATCATTAATTTAATCCATTTTGGGAACTGATTATTCAATTTAAACAACTTTTTACGTTATTTTAAAAATCGGTTATGAAACGGGTATTTCAATTATATCAACTTGACATTGATGCTTAATTTTTTACTATACGAAATATGCAAGTTTGTAATGTTCAGATGAAAAGTAACAATTCACTAATGCGTCATCAGCGGTGCATTGAATTAACTTATTTTCACCACTCAACACAAATTCAACTCACTGATTCAAAGCAACCAAACACTCAGATTCATGTTGCACAAATTATGTTCGAATAATCGAATAAATCAATTTCATACTTTCTTGTATAAACATGACCAGCCTCAAGTATTTCATGTCTTATCTTCCGATGATGTACCTGACTCCAACTATTTCAGAGTAATATATTCCTAAATACTCTTTTCTTTGTCCATTAGTTTTATGCATCTTGCCAAAGGACCTACGAGTCTATTACTTAATCTTATTGCTCGACAAAGGAGCAAAAAATTAATGCACCCGAAAAATGGTGAGAAACGATGTCTGCGTTATCACCGGTTTCCCACAAATCAGCAGATGTTATCACCACTAATCAAGTTTGCCAAAGTTCATCTGATTTTTGCAGGTAAAAATTACTACATATTTGTGAATAATATCCGCTGAGACGAAAAGAGACAATTGAATATAAGATTTTTGGAGGTGCATAATTATGACCTCCATGGCAGAGCACTAAGGTCCTTGGCTCTGGACCCGGAAGTTGAAGGTTTATAATTCTGCATGGACAAGAAAAATTTTTACAGGTTACTTGACACATAAAATAATACATAAATATATTTGCACCTGGTGTGAGAGACCACTATTCAGAATAGAAGCTTTGCTCCATTATTTATCAGATCTGAATAACCAGGTACTTAAATCATTTTATTTTCCCTATCCTCCCCCACTTACTTTTGCCTCCCAGCATTCTACAAAGACGGGGGTTCCATAATCCCACTAACTCCGAGCAGTTGGGAGTCGTGTGTGGAAGATGGATCAAATAAAACAGAGGATGGACTGCCACAAAACTCTGTTGGCTCACTCCTTGCTACATTCACAAATACTCTTCTAATATAGACTCTTGAGATGATTAACGTAAGTATAGAACGAGAAATGTTAACTCCTTAAAATTTAACACAAAACTGCATTAATGTCATCTGTTAGCTACAGTGGTTTATAGTAGGAATTTCGAGAAAAATCCACCTTCAAAAATTTTCATCATAATTCGCAAGATGTAAGTATACAAATGATTTTTATTTATACAACATACGTAACTCGGAATATATATTCGATAATCAAAAATTTGTAACTGTTATTTTCAGATATGATTGCTAAATTTGTCATCCTCTCCATAAGACTTGGTGGTGTAATGGTCAGAACAGTTGCTTTCCATTCGGTCGATCAGGGTTTGATTCCCTGCCATTCTAGTATTTTTTTTTTTAAAACTTATTTGACGTACAATGTATTTATGGAGGCAAGGTTTTTGTGGAAATTTATTAATTTGTGAGCGCGACTTAGTTCTATTTAAGAAACATTTTATTTATTTTTTAAAACAAAAGGCTTCATTTGCAAGGTTACGGACAACTTAGTTTTACTGATATAGAAAATTTTTTTTTTGGAGCAATGCGGTTTCATTTGCACTGCACTTATAAGCTCATCACATGCCATTTGCGTAAAATTGAGATTATAAATAAAAATTAATTTTGATTGATTTTTCGTATGTTTATGTACCTAGGTCATTTAATTTTCCCACATGGGACGCATGCGCGAGCTGGTACTACCATTGGTGGTGTAATGGTCAACATAGTTGCCTTCGGATCGGTAGATCAGGGTTCCATCCTTGTCCTCCCTATGTTTTTTTTTTATATATGTAAATGTTCATATATTTATTGGCGTTCAAAGCCATTTTCAAACTGTCTTGAATGGTTTTGAACACCAAAGCAGCTGTCACAAAAACAAAAATGCTTGCAGAACTTAATAATAAGAATGAAATAGAGTTCTACGGAACATAATAAGTACGTAACATAGAAATGGCGAAAAAAAGGCCATAGTAAAAAAAAAAAATGTAGATATACTTATTTTCAATAAACTTGCATTGAATTTAAGATGAAAAAAAACATATCCGTCCCAGGAAACGAACTCGCAATCTCTAGATGTTGAGTGACGAGCATCATTTCTAAAATATAAGTGGTGTCCAAATATTCATTTTAGTCAGTTGATAAGCATGGGACATAGCGAAATTTTGTTATAAAAAATAAATAAAATGTTTTTGTATTTTGCATAAAAACACCTTACCTCCAATAAATACATTGTACGTCAAATAAGTTTTGAATTTTAAAAAATTATACGGCTGGGGATTGAACTCTGACTCACCGCTTGGAAAGCAACTATTCTGACCACTATACCACCAACTCCTATGAACATTCTGACAAATTTAGTATTTATAACTGAAAATAACGAATCTTTACGCCCAAATTTAAAATGAATTACTGACATCTGTCATATTTAAAGAAAAAAATTGTTTGAGTTCGCGCAGTATACAATCTTATTGGCAGCACCTGACAGCCAAATAATGAATTGTTTTATGAACCGAACATTCAGAATTAAATGGTGATTTAAAAATCTCAAAATACTTTTAAAAAGTGGGGAAAAATAATAGCCATCTTCTCCCAGAGAATTTTTTTATAAACTCTATCAAACTTTTTAAATCCGCATTTAAAAAAACATGACGGTTAGTGTTTATAAAAACTTAAACTGCACCCTATATTTTTTTTGGAATTTTTCAATATTTTGTAAAACATATGTAGGGACAGTCGGAAAAGGATAATATTTCTAATTTAATTTTGATGAATGCCAAGCCTATGTAAATTTGAAAAATATTTTTTTTTTCATAAAAATAGTGTTTATCAAATTGCATAATAATATTATCATTATTTTGAATTAACAAATTATTCCACTCCACCTTAATTCACACAAAAGTGTCAGTCTTCATAGGATGTCTATGGCTTCTTCTTCCATTTAAATGTGTGTCACATTCTCCCTGTTACTGTAATAATATATTACGAGCACCTACTATAATATTTAATGCAGAAACACCAGTTCCCTTTGAAAATTGTAGATGGCAGCACTTACGTTTTTAGCTATCACATGGAGCGTGTGTGTGACAGAAGAGTGACAGATGTTGACTGTTAATAGATTGTTTGATAATTCTCACCAATAAATAGTGTATGCCTCGGCTTGTGCAGGGTCCTTGATGTTGGGCTCGTTGAGGAGATCCTGGATCCCGAGCAGGATCTGCTTGATGGTGATGGCAGGTCGCCAGTCCTTCTCTTCGTCTAGCAGCGACAGGCACACCGTGCCCGAGGGGTACACGTTGGGGTGAAACAGTGGGGGCTCAAACTTGCACTTGGGCGGGCTGGAGGGGTAGTCGTCCTTGAAGATCATGCGCAGCTTGTAGGAGCCTCCCTCCCAGGGGGTCTGGAATTGCGATAAAAGCCACTTTAATACAAGCTGTGCAATTATTAACCTGATCTCCGCGACTGATGCATATGTGATCCATCGGCAGCTATCCCCTTAAGCGGATGTTCCATATGTGACCCATGAAGTTTCACTAGTACACATGCACTGTGCCAAAACGTGACGCGTGGTGGGATATACTGCGTTAAAGGTAGCACTCATCCCCTTGCACATAGAAGCTTAATCACATGTTACAATGTTCCTCATAACTTAGCCTTTATACGGAAACAGGAATTTAACAATGTTCCATTTCCACATTCAAATAATATATTAGGTACTATTTTTCCACAAAGATATTATATGATGTTGGTAATACATGTAATCCCGGAATGTGGGTCATGACAAATATGTATAACAAAGTAGGAACTCTTGCGACATATCGTATTGTTTTGTCGTGATCTTGCACACGTCATGAGTAGACATAATTCTAATTAAAACAATGAATATAGTTCTGTTATTTCATAAGTAAACTAATGTTATGAAACTTATTTCAACATTGGGGTAAAAATAACTTGCAAGTTCGGCGATTTTTTGCAATAAGTAAAATTGTTGGTAAAATTCAACAATTCCGCCTCACTGTTAATACGCATAGGTTTTTAAAACAAAACTTCGTTTCAGATTACTAAAAATTCGAAAAAAATATTGGAAAATGCTAAATAATACATATAAATTCATTTAAAGCTTAGCTTTTTTTGGTTTTACGTTTTATCTCTGTAAACCCAAACTAAGATACTAATAACCTATTTTACATGTAATTAATATACTGTATCATATTTAAAATTTTTGTGTTTCTTGGTTCGGATTTTAGAAAAAAAAACTATTTTAGAGGAATTGTTGAATTTAACCAAATCGTTCAACACCTAAGAGATGGTCACAGAGAGCACTGAAAGAAGTTTTGTGCAATATATTGATTTGAAACGTCATTTGACAAGATGACATACCACTATCACTCAATACTGACACAACACTTCAAATCAAACTAAACTGACACAACAATTGATTAGTTTCATTTGCAACGAAAAACATGATAATAACAAATACACAATTTCAAACTATGTTAACAACTTAGGGACAATTAGGGACATAGTGCCGTAAAAAATGTCTGACAAAATTTGTTTAGAACATAAATAAAACTAGAAAAATAATAAATAAGACACTGCTGAAACTCTGTTAAACACTGGTTTGCAATTATTATAAACGTTTGATAAACCAATGACTCTTAGAAGAATAAATATTTAAAAAATATACTAACCGATTTTTTCCCGGGTATCGCACACTCCCATGTCATGAGATTCAGGCTACCATCTGTATTCTTCATGGGTCTTGCTACAAATCCCTGAAAATATATGACCGTTACGGATTGTCATATTATTAATCACATGTTAATTCCCAAATCCAACAAAAACAAAAATAAAAGACCGGAAAATTTATCGTCTTGCCGAGTTTCCGAGAGCGAGGATTATTGACAACACTGACATGTTTATTATAAAAATTTCGCTAAATTGTGTTCACAGAACAAACGTTTTTTTGTTATTCGGGAGGCTCTAGTTCAAAAATTGGCAAATGAGGTTATATGAAAGTATTCTGCTTGTAACTTACAAATGGGTGATCTTTACGCCAGGCCTTCCTTTCTTCAGCGAGACGTCCACTCGCAATTCCCGACATTTCGCAATGATAACCGAAAAGAAAATGGGTAGCAAATATACGAGTTTACACTTTAACGGTGTTTTGTTGAATGTTTTAAGATGTATTCCCTAGAAAACTAGGCAAACATAAAACCTAGAAATTTCTGGCGCGTCCGCGTACCGAGTCAATTAAAAAACTATTTTGTTAGAGGTGTCTTCATATCCGGTCAAGTGAACAATTCAGTTATTGACATTCCTCTATAAAAAATAATAAAAAAATCCTTTGTGAGATCTAAAACATATAATTTTTTTTAAAGAAAGCTTATAATTTCGTCGCTAACGAGGGCATTATTTTTAACGAAAATATAAAATTTATTAAGCGGAAACGTATTTTAGTGACATCTAGCTTCTAAAACTCTATACGCGCGCCATTATAATAGTCTATGGGTGTGGGGTTAGTAGTGGAATAATAATAACAATGAGTGCCACATGGTCATAATATAAAGCGAGCCCCACATGATGAAATATAACACAGTCTTGCTTTTATTTATTACTTTTTTATATGAAAATTTTTCTTCAAGCACTTTTTTTTATGTGTAAATATTTTTTAATACGACATCATTTGATTTACAAATAAACGAATGACATAAAAAATGATTTCACTTGTGGTCGGTACGAAAAAAAATTGAACATTAAAAAAATAGTACGACGTTAATCGTAACTTTCCGTGTTTGCTAATACATATTTTTTTATTGAATTTAGGAATCAAGATGAAGGTTCAATAAAGAAAGCATAAAATTTTGAGTTCATTGAAATTTATTACAGTTTATTGTGTTTCTTCGCATATAAGAATTCGTGAAGAAGTGCGCGGGGCGATTCATTTTACAGAAGACACAAATCTATCGTCCTTAGCCATTTTCGGTGAAACGGGAAGTTGACATGCTGAACGAGGGACGTGTTCTCGCCGTACCGCTGACAGCTTCATTGTAATATTATATTTCTATCTTTCTCATTAACGACGCATTTGATGGGTCCTCTACGTGATGGCCGTTGATGGGCTATCAGCTGGCCGATGAGATGGTTTGGCGATGGCCGGCGAGCAACTACACGATGGCGACGTTCAGTTCTACTTTCAACGTGCTTCCGGATGGACGTGCCGCTGCGGCAATATATTTGGTTAAAAAACGATATGATCAGTTTTTATTAGTATATTAGGCAATGACATTAAAAACAAATGATATGTAAATGTAATTTTATGATATACAGAGCACGTTCAAGCGGACACTGAACAGTTCGCCACGTGTAGTGGGTGCCACTATCATCATCCTTTGATGCGTGTACGAAAAACCGATAACAAGGCTATCCCGTGCCATCACAATCGCGATCACAGGCCATCACAAGCCATCATCCGCCATCATACGCCACTATGCCCACTACACGATGGGCTATCCGTAGTGGGCCTGATGGGCCATCATCGGCCATCATGTAGAGGAGCCATGACAGAAATATTGGTTGTAATGGCGTTCTCAACGGCGGAGACAAAGTGGGGGCTGTGATGATGAAAGTCGGTCTTGGCTTTCGGTATCGTCGGTGTCGAGCAGTCACTGTGACTCGCTCTAGTTCCTGGCGGACGTTGGATATGTTTTAATGTATAGCGGACTTGTTTCGATATAGTCTAACTTCGACGTGTAATGTGCTTTGGCGGTTGCCTGATTCTTGGATTTTAAACACAACCGCCTAAATAAAGGGCCTCATACACCGACAGTCAAGATGGGCACCAAAAACATTTTTTGCTTTGTGGTTTAAATATTTGCTACTAGTAGGCCTTCCACACTACAGCTTTGCCTGATACTTAAAAAGCCATGGCGTCGAGAGGTTCGACCATCCGGTCGTCCGATCCTAAAGTCAAGCCTATCAACTTCAGAAAAGGATGACTGGATGGTCGAACCTTTCGACGCCATGACTTTTTAGTATTGGGCAAGCCGGTGGTGTGGAAGGCCTATAACGGTCGGTTTTTTAGTATGCTCAGGAATGTTACCCGATATTAACTTGACGAACGTAAATATCTCTTAACCAACAATAAGTTCTAATCACTCGTATCGTACCAGCTGAACATTGAAATTCAGAAACAAAATAATATATATTGCTTTGTTGTATACACGGGTGCAATTGTCAATCATTGGAAAGAGTAGACAATATCAAATATCTCGGCTAGATTATCGATAAATATTTAAAATGGGACGATTAAATTACTTTATTAACAAACAAAATAATAAAACTAGCCTATATCTTTAAGGCTCTAAGAAATATGTTGGACAAAGTTACACTAAAAACTGTATATTATGCTCTTCTTCAATCTCTCCTTTCATATAATAATGTTGTATGTTGGGGTTCATGTTACAAGACTACCATAGAGCCCTTAAATGTTGCTCAAAAATTAATTTAAAAAACAATGTACAAGAATTTTTTATTTTATTTATCACGCTTATTATACAGTGAAAGTAAAATTATGACAGTAAGGCAATTGTAGATAATACAGGTTCTCTGTATTTTTTTTAAGAACGTTGATACTGCCATAATTTCACAACAAGTGCGCAATACTAGAATGGGTTTTTCTCGGATGTATCAGTCGGCAAATAACAGAAGATCATTTGGACAAAGGAGTTTTTCTTGTAAAGCTCCTTTGTTATATAATAGGCTCAGTGACAACATTAAAACTATAGATACGCTAAATTTATTTTTAAAAAATGGTGAAAAAATCTATGTTAGCTGAGCGGTGATTTCGCTTTATCTATGTTAACCCTTATGTTGTAATTAATTTTGAAACCTTATGTGTGCTCGATATTATCATTATTATTAACTTATTATTACTTACTTATTACTACTTACTTATTACTATTTACTTATTATCATTTTTTGTCTACCGATTATTATTTACTTATCACTATTTCATAACTTTATTTACTTATTATTATTTATCGTTTCACTAAAATTGGAAAGCCGCTCATCTCAACACAGGATTGTCCTAGTGAGATGAGTGGCTAACGTTTTTGTTTTGTTTTTAAATTTAAGAATAAATAAAAAAATATTGGTAGAACAAAAGAGAACTGGTGGAACTAGACAAATTTCGAATGTATGGTTTCGAATGGTCGATTTTCGATTCTCAAAACACCAAAAAATACAAAAATCTTTACTGAGGGTGGCATGTGAAAAGAGGTTTTGGTTCACTTTGAATAGGTCACCCATTCAACCTGGTTGGGTGGACACTATAATACTGAAATATTATAATATCTATACATTTTTGAATAATTAGACTGCTCAGGTGATTACCGGAAAGCATGAAGGCGTTAAAGGTGTGATACATATTTACTACCAACTACCAACGAATCTACAATCATTGATGCGAATTAGTTTGTGTAGATTTCAACAACATTATTTCTCCGATTTAAGAATGGTTTTAATCGTTCTGATACAAATAATTTACAAAACGAATGTACTAGCTCGACTAAGAAACAGACAATGCAAAAAAACATCCCATAACTCCACATTAGAAGTGGCCCATATAATTTGATAGAATGTTGAGACGCATCTGCTTTTAGGATTCCTTTCTCGAAATCAACGTAGTTTCTTTCAGAAGTGCTAGTCAACGATGCACTCCATTTCTTTTGCAATCCGTTTTGGTAAATCAGTGAAATGTAGTAATTAATTGCATATAAGTATGGCGTATTCTTACTGAAGGGCCAACCGTGAAAGGCGGGAAGCATATTGTCTTTGGTGACACGAATTTTAGAGAGCTCTTCGTCGTTCATAATTTTTGGACAATTTCTATTTACTGATAGTTGTATTGCAGTTTGCTCCTCAATCAGTAGCGTGTCGCTCTTCATAGATTTCTTCAGGACATTGCAGATGCTGAGATTTTTATGTGTCCTTTTAGAAAGTTCTTGCATAACTGGGTCATCTGACTGCTGGAGTGTTTCTAACAGTAGGGAGTTGTCGAACTGAAAGTAGAATACACATCTTATTTACGACATTTCACAATTTTTTTTAGTGAACATGTTTTTTGGACAACCATTTATTAGTGTCCAATTATTTTCTGGTTAGTTTCTTGATGCCTGCAGTAAGTGCATGCTTATTTGAAGCGATATTAGATTTAGTTACTTGCATTATGCATCATGCGAGTTAGTGAAAAAAGTTAATAGTAGGGTTGAAACCTTTTAATAGTTAGGAATGCACGATTGGCGTTGTTTAATAAAGTGAACACTTATTTGGTATTACAATATTTGTTATGTCCGTACTACTGCAGGATACGAGTAGGTATAAGAGTCCAAAAGTCTTCCTTTGTATTCTTGCATCTTTGAGCTCCAGTTTTTATGTTACATAGATAAAAAAAAAACAAAATAAATTTTAAAGTCTCAGAATAATCACCAATAAAAAGTACCTCATTAGCATATGCTTCATAGCCTGCACTTGCCATGTCATCTAGAGAAGACAAATATTCTGCAGGTGGGTTGATGAGGACCGACGTGAGTTTGGCTTTATAAACTGTACAGATGATGATGCAACAGAGAAGCCAAGAGCCCAAGACACGTCGGCCCGGTATTTTTGTAAAGCGTCCAATTCCTTGTTCCACCAAGATAGAGCCAACCATCTAATTTTAACAAAAAACTTGAAATATTTTTTGGAAATCAAACAGTGTTTGATTGCATAATAATTCAAGGCAGCGTTATTTTATCTATTTTTTCTACATAACTGCCCATAAAGAGCTCGGTTTTAATTTTAGTGTAGGAATTTCATATTTTACTAAAATTTAACGTCAATGCTTGGTTTCTTGAAGTGTTTAAAGCATTTTAACTTCGTTATCCCATTAGTCAAACAAATGTAAAAAAAAATTCCAAGTGTTTTGAGTTGAGTTAAACCTGGCGTATTTTATAAAACAGAATGAAAATATGTTGCATTTGCACCATTGTAATGCAAGTATTTTTTGAGACATGTATCCACAAGGAGGCTGGCGTGTTCTATCAGTAAAAAACTCCAAAAGTTGTTATTTATTTTACCCAAAAACAGCGACCGAGTGCCATATGCTTGATATATAAATATTTATCTGATGCATACATCAGACACGAAAGGACAGTTACAGTAATCAGAAGAGTACTCCATGTCTGCAAGGTGAATACCAAGGCGATCATAAAACCTGTATTCAGAAAGAAGAAAACATTAAACACGTTGTAGCGTAAAAATGATACGACGGCTAATGTTCTCTCATCTCAAGATTCGTGGGTGAGAATGATGGTGAAGCACAGGGAAGTGGGATGTATTGATTGATACAGTAAATAAAACCCTTGTAAAAGGAAAGAACATAAATTTAATGATTCTATAACCACGTCTATCATGGTTTAGCAAAGAAAAGAGTAAAGAGAAGGATTGATCCCAACACGAAAAGGTTCAAAACAATAATTGATGGCTCTCATGGTCCGACTCCTCTCCTCAGCATCATGGAAGGCCTCTCCAGGTCCAGATGCTCACCGATCGTAGTAATCTCCAAAAAGAAGTCTAGGACGACTCTTCTGAAGCGCCATCCGCCATAGCCTCTTCCGTGGGGTCCAGACAATGGAATATGCAGATGCTACCTTATGTCCTTTTTGGTCCGCTCATCACTTCTTCCGAGATTTTCACCACAGCAGCAGGCACGCGCGGTTTGGCTTCATCGCCTCACAATCCGGCCATCGATCAATCAATAAAACAAAAAAACACACCCACTTCGGGCAAATTTTGTAGACGCCCTCCGACGTCAAACAAAATAGAAAATCAAAAACATAATCTCTCCCAACAAACACACGTCGATCACGACCGCTCCAGTCAGGTTATATCGCCCGCCATGTTGAGTTGCTCCCTTCCGTCCGCCGTCTCCCATAGACATCCTCTCACCAATCTCTTCCGTAGACAATTATCCCAATCATAGACTCGGGGTCAGTATTTACGTTACAATTCCCCGCTTCCCCGTAAAAATTTTATGCCGCGAAGTGAAGTAAAATTTGACCTAACCTTCCTCTCTACTCTTTTCAATTACAGAAAAACTGAAAACAAAGAAAACAAGTAACAACCAATATAAAACAAAAATCAAAATTGACAAACAAAATGGTATATCTTAGTATGACAATACACAAAAAAATCAAGTTGTGATACATTGGTGGTTAAGCATAACCGAAAAGCAAGGAAACACTTCATACTTATAATCCTCAAGCAACTTATAAAATAAATAAAAATAAACAAGTTACATGAACCAAACACTTCCTCACTTTATGAGAGTCAATTTCTCTAGGTTAACACTTGTGAGGTTTGGAGAACTCAAGCTCCCACTTCAAAATTTTCAAAAAATTATTTTTATTATTAATAATACCCTACTTAACTAATCCTCTCTTCCTCTTAACAAAAAAAATTACAATTACCATGCAGTTTCAACAGGGTTTTTTTTTTTTTTTTTTTTTTATATATGTATCTAAAGAATTAGACACAGTATACCAATATCCATTGGATAGTTTGCGTATTCACCTCCAAAAATTTTCCTCGTCGTATAGTTATAGAACTATTTGGTTGTCATTTAGCCATTGCTAAATAGTATAAAGATGAGGGTTTACATGTTACAATACCTATCTATTCGTGTGGTTTCAAACAAGTACATTTGTCAATATCTATATATATAAACTTGCAAAGTACAATTTCTCTCGAAATTTTACATCTTCCTATCTTTTCAAATTGGTGCTCGATTTTTTTTTAATCAAAAATCGACACTGGTTACACAAAAATACTTGATAAATTTACGCTGGTGTTAGCAGTGTAAAAATAGTACATATTTACTAAACCTATTGGACAAATCAACTTAAAAAATACTTATCAACATATTATAAACAGTGGTATTACTAGATCTAAACTATCTACTAATCATCTTCTCCTGTTCAAGGAGGCAGAAGATGTTTACTCCAAATTGGTAAATATTTGTTTGTTGTGTGCATGCATTAGCAGTACTACACTTGATACTTAATACTAATATTATTACAAAAAAAATCATACTTTCTAAATGTCTATACTATATTCTTTAAGGAAAGAGATACCAACTTACTTTAGACATAATTATAAACTTAGAATATACATTAAACATTATAGTTACTAATTAACAATTAAAACTATTTTATTATCTGTGTGAAAGAAAGTAGCTCAAAATCTCCCAGACAGAATATATTAACTATCCTTTTCGAGTGTGTCGTAGTAATCTCCAAAAATTCTAATTTAACTTTTACTCCGGTGCACTCCAAAAGCATAATTTTACCTACGGCTAAACAAATTAAATACAAAGAATACCTACTATAAATATATACATATTGTCAGGTAACACACCATCAGACCGGTAACCGATTTAACTTTCATTTAGAGTATTCGGAATTATTAGAGGTAATTAACCGATATACCGTAGCGACAACAATAATATCCGATATATATGTATATATCATGAAAATTCTTAAGTTTAATTTTCGAGGTACACTATTGGTATGTACCTATGTAAAAAAATAATCAAAATTATTATAAAAACAACAAAAAAAAAATCAATCCCCGTTTTTTTTTGTTGTTTATTTTGTTAGGGCGCCACTGATCTAAAAGATCAGAGAAACAAATAATATGTTTCTATTCTAGTCTAATGAGGATAAGTGTCAAAAAAAATATCATCAATAAATTAGAATTTGTGTTTATTCTGAGCACCTGTATTGAAGGTACCAAACTCCAGTACATGTGACCACAATAACACCTTTAAAGAAACAAGTGAAGCGACATGAAGGGTTGGTAGTCCCACATGCTACCACACTGGCTTCTTACAAGAAAATTAACCTAATACTTAATCTAAACGAACTATATCCTTAACATGAAAATTACCTACTACTTTGCCTTGCATATCCGCAAGGGTATAAACTAAGTTAGAGACTTTGGTTTTAACAACATTTTGTACAAACCTCGGAGCTAATTTATGCGAAAAGAAATTGGGTCCACTGGACTGGACAAAATTTTTCCGCCACACAATATCTCCCACCTCATAATTTACCGATTTGCGACGTAAATTATAATGCTTTGCATTCTTTCTATAAGCCTGTAACAGAGCCTCTGAAACTTTTTCATATATAGGAGCCAAGTCCTCTAATTTCTTAGCAAAGTTTTCTCTCGATTCTTCTAGACTTGAGTCCGATACGCCTGTCGAGACATAATTTTTGTGAAAATTACCATTAATGACCTGTTCACGACCGTGCATCAAGAAGAAAGGCGTATAACCTGTTGCAAAATTTACCGAATTATTTAGGGCTGACTGAATATGTGGCAGAAATCTGGACCAATTACGCTGGTCAGACTCGGACAAAATAGACAGTGCTGTACCTATTGTTTGGTTATAGCGTTCGACGACATTGTTTTGAGGTGTGTAAAATGCGTTGTAAAAAGGTGGAGGCACATTATAATCAGACAGTAACTGTTTAAATTCTTTAGATATAAATTGTTTACCGTTGTCGCATACAAATGTTTGTGGAACGCCATGAACAAGAAAAATGTGCTGTTCTACATTTTTTACAATACTTTTTGTGGTAGCATTTCTAAGCGGAAAAATCCAGGTATATTTAGAGAACACATCTACGATTGACAATATATACATAAACCCAGAGTAACTACGTGGCAGTGGACCGACTAAGTCTATTGAAAGCATTTGCATGGGTCTGGTTACAATCTTAGGATTTGAAGAGATGCCCGCTGGCGCAGATGTATTGATTTTATGTGCTTTGCATGTCTTACATCGATTAACAAAATTCTTAACATCCTGGTACATTCCTGGCCAATAAAAATGTAAATGCACCTTTTTGTAAGTTCGAAATACTCCCGGATGGCAAGAAAGATCCGCTTCGTGTTCTTGTTTCAATGTTTCGGTTCGCTTTTCAAAAGGAACAACCAGCTTCCACGCCGTATCTTCACAAAGAGCGAAACGAGTTTTGCTATGCCTAAAGAGATCATTACCCCTAATTTGAAAATTGACAAAACGTTGGGGTGAATTTTTACAGTTTGTAAATAATGTGTTGTACCATTTATCGTTTGTTAAATGAATCGTGGTAGGTATATCCGTTGATGTCACTAATGCTACCTCCATGCGCGACAGTGCGTCCGGTACCGTATTTAGTTTACCCTTTCTATGAACAACGTCGAAAGAAAATTGAGAAAGACGAGTTGACCAACGAGCTAAACGACCTGTGGGGTTTGTTAGAGAAACTAACCACTGTAGGCTCGAGTGGTCCGTAATTACAGTAAAGTGTGTTCCTTCAACATACGGTCTGAAATGAGTGACAGAGTCTAGAACCGCAAGTAGCTCGCGCTCCGTAACACCATAATTACGTTCATGAACGTTTAAGCAACGCGAAAAATAACTTACCGGGTGTTCTTCACCATTAAAATTTTGTGTTAATACACCGCCTATCCCGACTGCGCTAGCATCACAATGTATTACAAATGGTAATTTGAAGTCAGGACAGTTAATAACCGGCGCTGTTGTCAGTGCCTCTTTTAATTGGTTAAACGAATTTTCCGCTGCCTTGGACCATACAAAATTGCTTACTCCTTTCCTTGATCCTGTAAGTTTAGTCAGAGGAGCTGCTATCGTGGAAAAATCTTTAATGAAACGACGATAATAACCGCATAATCCTATGAAAGCCTTTATTTGTTTTGAGTTCTTCGGGATCGGGTAATTTTTAATGCATTCTACTTTAATGGGATCTGTTCTCAGTCCTTCCGAATCTACAATATATCCCAAATACTTTAACTCCTTTTTACAAAATTCGCTCTTTTTTAAGTTTATTGTTAGTCCGGCTTCTTTTAAACGATAGAAAACCTTCTGCAAAAGCTTTAAGTGCGATTCAAAATTTTCCGAAATTAATATTAAATCATCTACATATCCAAATACGTTATCATCAAATTCTGGGCCAAACAGTTTATCAATTAAACGTTGCAATTCACTAGGTGCATTTTTTAGGCCGAAGGGCATACGCGTAAACTCATAAAGACCATACCCCGGAACAACAAATGCCGTTACAGGAGCTGAAGATTCATCTAGAGCAATTTGCCAGAACGCTTTCGAGAGATCTATAGAAGAGATGAAACGCGCACCCCGTAGCTTATCTACAATCCGAGATACATAAGGTAGTGGGTATGAATCTCGCCGAATGACGCCATTAATTTTACGACTGTCTAGGCAGAATCTCGCAGAACCGTCTTTCTTTGTTACCAACAGAACCGGGCTAGACCAAGCCGAACGTGATGGACGCACAACTCCCAAAGCTAACATATCTTTCAATTCAGCTTCTAATAGGCGTTGACGTGCTGGAGACAAAGGATAGTATCGTTGTTTTATCGGTTGACCCGTGGTCTCGATATGATGTTGTACTAGGTGCGTAAGTCCTAATCCGCATTTTTCAAAAGATATGTTTTCAAATTGTCTAATTATTTTTTGCAGCTTACGATTATCTCCGGAAGTAAGAAAATTGGCTGCAGTAACTTTTCGAATCTCACCCACCGTATTCTTCAAATTACTGCTGTCCACCCTTGGGAACAATTGCGGAGCTAATTGGAATTGTTTCCAAAAGTCGACCCCTAAAATAATCGTAGCTGATAGAGAAGGAATTATGAAGAAAATAATTTTTTCCGTTGTTTCCCTATAAGTTACTGGTACCTCTATTGTGCCAATAATATCCTGACGCTTACCATCAGCAGTTGTGACGAATGATTTACAACTAATTATTTTTAATCCTAAATTAACAAAATATTTGTAAGTGTTTCCACCAAAACAACTTACAGAAGCACCGCTGTCCAAAAGACATGAAAAAATTCTATTCGAAATAACAATATTAACATGAGGCCTTGTGTCATTTCTATTGTGTTCCAGAGGCATAGATGCGTCCATCGTTTGCGCTCCTGAACACCTTAGATTGCCAGAAACTTCAGCCGATTTCCCCCCATCTTCGTACGCAAGATGGTGAAAACCGTACTTTAGTTTTTTGAACTATTGTTACGAGAATTGTTGCCTAATTTTCTCTTCCTACAAAAATTCCACGTATGCCCCGGTATATTACAAAAATTGCATTTCAAATCGGCTCTATTCCCAGGAAAAGAAGAAGAAGGAGATTGATTATTAATTCTCTTATGAAAATAAGCGGTGTTAGTATTTCCCTTATGCGTGTTGTTTATTGCTGGCTTCGCAGTAAACATTTCTAGTTGTTCACAGACAGCAACTAATTTATCAAAGTCGGAAGTGTCACTTGAAGCAAGTACACTTGCATATTTGTTTAATAAACTATGCTTGGCTAGTTTTACTAATTGCATTTCGGATAAATTGTCAACAAGTTTAGAGTTAGCTATTTTTAAATTCGCGACAAAATCTGCTACCGACTCGTCCGATGATTGTCGCATATTGTACAAGTTACGCGACGCCTGCACTTGTGCATCTTCACGTTCGTAACGCGCTAGTAACAATTGCTGCAGATCTCTCCACGTCAGATTGTCTTTACATATAGAGCGAAACCATGTAGCTGCTTTTCCTTCCAGCAAATCACCAAATCCGAGGACAACATCCTCTATTTTTGTTCTCCTGCTTCTACACAATTCTTCTATCTTATACAAGAAATCTCTGACGTCAGAGGTTCCGTCATATTTCAAATCCCATTTGTAAACTCCTATCTCGCCACTTGTTGAATAATAATAATTATTTGTTATATTCGTAACCTGAGATTCCGTGGGTTTATTATTTGAACCTAAAACTTCTTTAAGAGACGCGTTAAATTTACGTGCTTGTGCCCGCATTTCCGCAAGAGTCGCCTCCGGAACGATTTCTTTTTCCTCTAAAATAGTGGACAATTCCTCTTTCGAATAACTGTTAATGTTGTTAATCTCCATTGTAAACAGAATTAAATTACTTATTTATAAATTATCCGAGACGCAAACAATCGTGTACACGCAACACCATCTATTGTCAAAATCATGAATCATTTTAATTTCATTTATTTAAATTTATTTGCATTAGTTTTAGTTACCGACGCCAGGAAATGCCTGTGTCGCAAAAATAATTACCGTTTCTTTCAAGAATAACAATGTCACAAATATGCCAAAAATTACGACAATTAATATTTACCAACCTTCTAATGGCGTGATCGCTGACCTCATGTATGCACACATATACATAAACAATATTATGATATAATTAATAATATTTCTGTATCAATCCATACATCACACCACACGAACTTCACCCATCAATTCCCGAGTCCGTGTCCATAATATCTTAAATATTATTCACAAAAAACGTTGAGGCGCCATAATGTAGCGTAAAAATGATACGACGGCTAATGTTCTCTCATCTCAAGATTCGTGGGTGAGAATGATGGTGAAGCACAGGGAAGTGGGATGTATTGATTGATACAGTAAATAAAACCCTTGTAAAAGGAAAGAACATAAATTTAATGATTCTATAACCACGTCTATCATGGTTTAGCAAAGAAAAGAGTAAAGAGAAGGATTGATCCCAACACGAAAAGGTTCAAACAATAATTGATGGCTCTCATGGTCCGACTCCTCTCCTCAGCATCATGGAAGGCCTCTCCAGGTCCAGATGTTCACCGATCGTAGTAATCTCCAAAAAGAAGTCTAGGACGACTCTTCTGAAGCGCCATCCGCCATAGCCTCTTCCGTGGGGTCCAGACAATGGAATATGCAGATGCTACCTTATGTCCTTTTGGTCCGCTCATCACTTCTTCCGAGATTTTCACCACAGCAGCAGGCACGCGCGGTTTGGCTTCATCGCCTCACAATCCGGCCATCGATCAATCAATAAAACAAAAAACACACCCACTTCGGGCAAATTTTGTAGACGCCCTCCGACGTCAAACAAAATAGAAAATCAAAAAAACATAATCTCTCCCAACAAACACACGTCGATCACGACCGCTCCAGTCAGGTTATATCGCCCGCCATGTTGAGTTGCTCCCTTCCGTCCGCCGTCTCCCATAGACATCCTCTCACCAATCTCTTCCGTAGACAATTATCCCAATCATAGACTCGGGGTCAGTATTTACGTTACAACGTATAAGAAAAACGTTTTTTTCCGTCAGTATAAGAAAGTCATATAAATTAGCACATCTAATTGATCCTTTAAGATGTTATATACCTACCCAATACAAATATTAACTAGATATAATATATAATATCTACTTATCATTTTCCCAAATTTAACAAACTCACTAACCTTCAGCTAGAATGTTTGGTCGACTCATGTAAACAATCCTTAGAGGATCATCTCCCACCGTGGAACTGAAATCCACCCTTTTTAACCTGCTTTCTGATATCAAAATAGAGGAGATTGCAAAATCAACCTTTTGTTCTAAAACATCCTTTATCATATTTTTCCAAATGCCGTCTTCTTTGTGGTTCTTCGGATTCACAAATGCAAACCTGAAATTTAATCTGTCACTTATCTCTTTCAGCATCATCCCCTCGATTCCTATCAGTTCCCCGCACTCCGTAAAGATATCATCACCGATTTCAGTATTAACTTCATTGAGGCATCCCACGTAAAAATGTCCGTGAGGAAAAGCAACCCGAAGAACATGGGAACTGAAATCATCATAGTTGAATTCCACCTCTTTCGTTATGTTACTCAAAAGATACGTCAGTTTGAAATCATCCTGATCTAAGATTTTTGATTCATACCTCAATGTCATTTTTTGAGCGTCGTTTCCACAAAAATAGCATATTTCAAATAACCTCACAAAATCGTCAATAACTTCTAAAACCATTACTAAGAAAACGCGCCTCAGGAAAATATTGCTAAGAAACAATGATGAATTCAAAGCATTGTTAAAATTGTTAAAATAAATTATTTTCATAATACTGATTAATACAAGAAGAAGTATCAACATTTCTTCGATTTATGCAAACGTAAATAACGCTATTTTCAGATCGAACGCTCACCAAAAAAATCTTTTCAAAATCGAGGGCATTGGGTAAAACAACCATGTGTAAAAGATTTCTTGCATGCTTATAATCAGTCAAATTATTACTCCTGCTTCTTTTATTCCCGAAATTATTTAAAAAGTAGATTACATTGGTGGCTTGGTGATGAAAATAATTTGTTTTTGGTAAGTTGGTTTGATTTTTAAAACTAGTGAAATTATGTATTCCCGTTTGATTGCAAATCGCATCTACAAACGGTCCTGTTGAATTATCGAAATGTAACACAACGTCGTGAACAGATGCCATTTTTGTGGCGATTGCGCTGACCACATTGGTGGCAACTTCAATGCCCGATTGTTCGGGGTTGCAATAATCAGTTAACGATTGCATGGGTGGAAAGAAACCCCCCGAAATTGTCGCCGTCAATATTATGTGATACGTGAAAAATCTTATGGTTTTGTGTTTCGAGTCCTTCATAGCGGGAACCAAGCCGTGGTTGATTGTTTTGCGTGATTTGATTTCTGATGTTCGTAGGTGTTCTGTAAAAATATTGGATACAAAATTTCATCATTGCTTTGTAGTAATAATATTAGTGAAATGTTTTTATTTACTGGTATCAGATGACACGAAAAATGATCGATTACAGTTATAATCGTAATACCGCAAATTTTGCCAGTTTACAAAAACGTTATTTCCTTCCATAATTTGTAGGGAAATGGAAAGGAAGAAAATAGCAAAAGCATCAGTGGCGAAGAAACAAAATCCCTGGTCAGCCTGTTGGCCGGTTTCACAAATTTCTCTCGACCCAGGTTAAGCAACTAATATGCCTATAGCGACAGATGCATGCGTTTGTTTAAAATTACGACCATCAAAACTCGCCAGCCTCATGCTTCTCTGTTTTTCGTTAAAACCCCTTTCCACAATACAATATCTCTCAAATCCAAGTTATAGTTTTCCGAACCAGAATGGTTTGTACCGACGTGCTGTAGGTTGGATTGTGACAAAAGTTTATCAAATTGACCAATGCTTCGACTCTTCCATACTTTTTTTGCCAATTTTTGACTCCCTTAGGTGATAAGAACTTTAGAAATTATTGTTAAACAAAATTGACGGTCATCTTAGCCGTCAGTGTCCGGGCCTCTACACCGATGGTTAACGGTACCATCCGTTCCCAATGAAATCGATTTGAAAAAAGCAAACTAGTAATAACTGCACCAACGCCTCAAAAAAAAATGGAATCGTTAACATTACAGTAATTAGGAAACATATACTGCATCAAGAACAATATCAGGACGTACCCGACACACTTTAACCAGCGATTTCTGAGCTAATTTTGACCTTTATTACTGAGCTCATTACGGCAGCACCATACAGACGGAGCGTATACCATGTGATACGTTAGGCTGTATCCAGTGGCGACGTGTGATAATTTTTGTTGTTGTTGTATTTAATTGAAAAAAAGGACAGCAAAATGACATCTACATTATTTATTCCAAATAATCTCAGAAATTGTCGGGTAAGTACTGATTCACCCTGTACAGCTACTGAAAATGTGTGAATTATCGTAAGATTGAGGCCCGGGCTAACAGGTCGCCTCCTAGGTCGTATGGGCGGTCGCTACGCCACTGAGAAGGTTGCTTTTTATTCCTAAACATTCCATTTTCTCAGGAAAACTGAATGGAAATAATTAATTTACAACAAGTATTTGAAAAGTCTGTGGACATGTCCCTAATTGGCAACATGTATTTCTTGTAAGTAATTTGATTTACACTTCAATTATTATACCTTAAAATCACATAAGTACCTGTCTTTGGATTTGTTCAAGATGTCATGATAGAGGAGCGAAACAAGACTGTTGGGGAACGGAGTTGTCTTTATAAAGCCTAAAATAATAAGATTAGTGTTCGGAATCATCGATAATTATTATTTCCATTTGTTTTTGCTGATGAAGCGATACTGAAAGACCATTAGTGTTTTCCGTTTGTTTACTTTATTTCCAGGTTGTGTACTTTATTTACACGGTGTTTGCTTGTATTATTTGTGTGTTCACATTGGCACTCGTAAGGCTTTTTTCCGACCCTAAAGGAGTCATTATTGCTAGACCGGATTGCCGGAGCTTTTGAATGATAATACTAATAAGAAAACTCTCATAGGTTCAGCAAATTTATTTATTTACGAACAATTTGTATAATATAAGCAATTATTATATAGAATGACGTGTACATACTTTAAATTATTAATACATAATAGGGTATCTTGAACCCCTCGGAGAACCTGTACTGAGGTGTTCACGTATTTATGTTATAGTGTTATTGTGAAATGGTTATACAATTATATTTAAGAATAATAAACATTTTGTATTAAACACAAAAATGTTAATTAATTATTTATATTTAATTTAAATGTCGTTATGTTTGATTTAAACTTAAATCCACTTTTACTTTTTGTTACGAACCCTAAAGTAATGAATTTAAAAAAATGTTACATCTGTGTTATCTAGTCGGTATCTGGGGTACCATTATAAAGAAATAAATATCGGAAATATAAGTAATCCAAAACAGAGCAATAGGGAAAATAAAAAAAGAAACTAAAAATTGTAAAAATTCTTAAAAAAAAAACAATTTTTAGTACTAACATACCTACTATTATTACCATGTAAACAATGTTGTTAATTATATATAATAAATATCCATAAATAATATACCATCTACTATGGGATACATGTCAAAGCTATATACTATATACCTACTTATATTCTGCCAAAATATAACACTACACTGCCATAATGCGTATAATTCAAGACCAGGTACATACCGACATTAAAAGAGCCTTTAATTTCGATATATACCAGTTCAAAACACGATCACAAAATCAAATACACTTATCGTCATTAACTCACACAATTAATTTCCAGCAAATTACAATAATACGATAATCTTATCTATTTATAAATCTGGAGATCCACATCAAGTAACTAATCATCTACCAATCTGTCTAATTTCTAACATAGGAAAGATTTTTGAAAAAATATTAAAAAAACAATTGGTAAATTTCCTAGAAAGAAATAAGATACTGCACAAAACGGAGTTTGGGTTCATAAAATCACCCAGCACACAAGATGCTATTGCTAATGTAACTTCAAACATTTACGAATCATTAGATAACGGTAAAAAATGTGCGGGTGTATTTATTGATCTTAGAAAAGCTTTCGATAGCATATCCCATGAGATGCTTTTAAAAAATTTAAATAATATTGGTATAAAAGAAAATTCAATTAAATGGATTACCAACTACTTAAAAAATCGTCATCAGTTTGTAAAAATCAATCATGTTAACAGTGATCAGGAAATTTCAGACTTTGGAATCCCTCAAGGTGCATTGCTTGGATCGATACTATTTACGATATACGAGTATGTTAACGACATTTTCTTTTTACCACTACATGGCCAAATTACTTCATATTCCGACGAAACAGTATTAATAATAAGTGAAAAGACTCGGGAAAAATAAGATTAAAATCCACCGAAGACATGAACACTCTCAAGACTTTTTTAGACATTAATTTACTATCACTAAAAAGAGAAAAAAACTTTTGTAGTTCCATTTGCAATACAAACGAACGATACCCCTGAAAACTTTGACATCGTCATACATGACAACTCTAAAAGTCACAATAAAAATTATTGCTTTTCAAGCTGCACAATACTAAAAACGACAAATAAAATCAAATACCTAGGAGTAATTATCGATAAAAATTTGAAATGGAAAGACGAAATATGTTAAGTAGTTAAAAAAATTAGAAAACTAATATATATATTTTTAAAAATTTGAAATTTTTTATCGTTAAAAAATCTATACTGAATATACTATGCCTTAGTTCAATCCACTCTACAATATGCTATCATTATTTGGGGATCCGCGTATAAACCTTTTTTAAGTAGAAATTGGTCAAAGAATAATAATTAAAATTAAATTTAAAAATCTTCGGACTACCCAACGGATCGCCTATTTGATGAATTTCAAGTCCCTACGTTTAAAAATCTGTACATTAAAAATTCAATAATTCAAATCATAAAAAAAAGACAAATATCAATTCTTAACAGAAAACCGTACGCGTCTTAAACATATTTTTCCATTCAATTTATTTTTTATAACTTATTGAAGTTTGTAAACCTCATTGTAATATTTAATGCGATGCGACTGAAATCTTTTTAATTTCTGTTGTTTTTTCGGTTTCGTGGTTCATTTTGGGATGTGTTAATATTATCTTCTTCAATGATATTTTTCCATGCCCAAAATTAAATACCTCATTTGCACAATTACATTATACTTACCAAGGACGATCATTATTCAATAAACTATTGGAAGAGATCAGATGCATTCAAGATAAAATCCAAATATTTAACTCCGTCAAGAAATATTTTAAAGACAATCTTAATAAAAAAATGTTTCCAATTAAATTTGCCTTGCAAATATTCTGAAATTTACTTGTCTTCCATAACATTTCCCTTTTCTTCGAAACGCATATATTTTAAATTTACTATCCTAATTATGATATGTAATACAAATATCTCTTTATAACACATTTACTATATACTATGTTTTTTTTTCTTAATAAAACTGTAATGCATACATATACTCGTACATGTACCATATATTATATTAATTTAATAATAAATTATGTACACTCTTCTTCCATTCACAAGCGAATGCTTCTAACGGAAGAATAGTATAAAATAAATAAATATAATCTATATTATATCATGTAAAAAAAGTTTAATGTCTTTTATGTTATATTTTAGTTTATATCATAGTCTTATTGAAACAATCTTAAAGTAGAACTACGTATGTTTTGAGTTTTATCACACGTGTATGAGCTGATGCATCTTAATTTAAAGTATTTGTTCTCATTTTGTTTATAAAATCATCACACACGTGTGCTCTGTATCCAATCAAGGTTAACTAATTCTCACAGACTTTGGGATTTTGAAATTCGTAGGTACCTTAAAGAAAGTATTTTGTATCCATGTATATCTGTTAAGATTAACTATATTGGTTCCCATGCACGTGTTAACTTTTAAGGGAAACGGCTGCGCTGCCTGTTTCACACAAAACAGAATTTTGGATTGGAGGCCAAAATACCCATCCAAACAGAATGATCTTTTTTTTATTTTTATAAAAGGTTTAGTAAATATCTAGTATGGATGAGAAGTACTTTATTAAGAAGGTCTCTTCAAGATCCATGTTCATTTCCATCTCTCCTCAAAAAGACTCTCCACACAGCGTCCTCAAAAATGCCATAGGCCCTGAGGGAAATTATTTTCAATCTGATTTAAAAAAAGCAAAATTTTTTTTTAATCCTGCCTCTTCAATTGTTATTGTTATTCCGTTTCAATTGATTTGAAACATTGGAAAAAAATTCCAATAAGAATATGAGAAATGTTTTGTTATCGCCACCGAATAATATTGAATAATAGCTTCTTCACTTCATAAATGAGAAATATCCTTTTGTAGGAAATATTATCAGTAGATGTCATATTGTACATTTTGGGAATATTCTAGATAGGTACTTTTTTTAAAACGGAATGAGCTAATACTCGTTTATTCCAGCTCATCAGTGGTATACACACATTATTATTTTATGATTTATTTATATTTTTAATTAATAATTTGTACAAAAAAATATATTAATAAATGCAACAGCGTGTGTTTATACTGTTTATATAAAGATATATTTGTTTCGCATAGTGTTTATTTATTTTTTATTACATAATATTAATCACATACATTGGGAAAATACTACCAGCTAAGCCACTGCAAGTAGCTCATCAGCAGGAGTTTAGTTCAACGATATTATATAATACAACAATAAATAACAATCATCATACAAATCAATGTAGCGCAATAATAGAACAATATGGGTGCATGTATGTTGTGATCAATGTTGCATACAAGTTACTGAAAAAATATGTTTTTTAAATTATTCAAAAACAGTAGTACAGTTTTGTTACAGTAAGGATAGACTTAATATAATAGTAGCACTTAAATAATTTAAAGATACCCGCAGATATCAAGGAGACTATCATATTTGTTCAATAGACAATGTAAGTACGAGAAAAATAGCTTAAATACAGCAGATATCAAGGAGCTATACAACCAAGGAGAGCGTCATATTTGTTACCATCAATACACAAGGTTACTTTCCAAAATAATGTCATATATATAGTGTTAATAAATTGCTTTTGCTTTGAGGAAAATTAAAATATGAAATACATTGATTAAAATAATTGCATTAGTGTTTTATTTATTTATTCATAGTTTCGCTTTGAAAGGGAAAGCACAGAGCATTGATTATACTAAACATTAATTTACATTTGTAGGTATTGTTTTTTAACTTGTTGCCTCCGTTTTCAAACTGCATAATTGTTCCGGCTACATGTGAATTGAATAGGGAGATTTATCAATATTTTAATCACGATATTTCTCCAGATCGATGCTCAAAGTATCCTCAAGCTTCGACATAATTTAGATTTTTCAGTTGTTAAGTATAATATTAATTTATTATTTAAAAATAAAACTACCCTACGCGTAAGCAGCCTATTTTTGTGCCGAACTATGCTAATGTTTATAGGTACTGTACTGAACGTATTCGCCACCTATCTACTAAAAATTCTTTCTCATTATTCTCCTAATTAAGGACGGGCACCCAAAGAAGGAGCTAAACGTCACTTTGCAGGTTGCTAACACAAACTATACAATATACAATTTAACTGTAAATTTTATACAGGTAATTCAGACACAGGAAAATATTTGAGGTTTCCAATGACTGACATCCTCAAACTATATATTTTAAAATTCTTTTAAATACATACCAAAATGTCTGAAAATATGTGCAGTTTGAAAACCAGGGAAGTGATTATCAAGCGTTTTACCTAAAATTACTGTACGCATTTCATATAGAACATAAAAGCTTTCAGTCTAAGAACTTTTGTCATTGGAAGCCTTGTACATTTTCCTAACAATCCGCGTAGAATTTATAGATAAATCATTCGTAGTATTTCTTGCGTTAGAAGACAATAGGGTGTGTTTTTTGAGTGCCCCCTTTAAACATTACTCACACCTACCTAGTTGTACCTACGACCCACGAGTCACCTAATCTGGCCCGGGCGTTTTTATTAGGGCGCTCAGAGCTGTGCATTTCTGAAGCGCTGTTACTTTCAAGTATCTACTCATTTACTACAGTAATCCCCTGTCTTGGCAAGGGGAACGGCTGCGCGGCCTGTTTCATACAAAACAAAATGTTGGATTTGAGGCCAAAATTCTCACCCAAACCGAATGATTTTTTTTAATCAAAAGGTATAGCAGATATCTAGTGCGGGTTAGAAGTATTTTATTTATTCATGGTTTAAATTATGAAAAATAGGCCATTAAAGAAATACATTTTAAAAATTTTAGGGACTACTTTGGCAATTATATGAAAATATAATTAAACACAAAATTAAAAATTAAAAAGTGTTAAAATCAGCAATATGATGCACTTACATTTGAATTTAAAATTACTAATTTATGTTGGAACACAAATTTGTCGTACATAATTTAAAACATCGACCCGAAAAAATGTTTTTTTAAAGATGTAAAAAAATAAATATTTTATTTTATACAATCATGTTTACGTAGCAAATATGACAAATTAAACAAAACTACCGTTAACCCGCAAATAATTTCCGAAGTTGCCTCTAAAATCATGAAAAATTGATTTCTTTAATGGCTTATATTTCAAATTTAACACATAAAAAATTAAATCAGTTTGGGTGGGTATTTCGGCCTCAAATACAAAATTAATTTTGTATGAAACAGGCCGCGCAGCCGTTGCCCTTAACACAAATTATAACAATCGATCTAAATACTTCTTAGCGCTATGGCATCCTCCCATATGAGCCAAAAACGTAAATAAGGATACAACATATGTATTATAATGTTTCACAAAATACTCTTTTTATACATTAAGGAATTTATACAAATTTTCTGTTTGAAGCATTTGCTTGTGCACAGAAGAGGAGTGTGCATCACAAATAAAATTTATCAATAGAAAAAAAAAATCATATATACAGAGAAAAAAATTATGTTTACCTATGTACAGTAATGCGATAATTATAAAAAAACAAACATCGTTTTTAAAGCCAGCAATACGTAGGTCATATAAATATGTATAAATGCATATGAAATTGTAAAGGACATTATGAATATAAAGCAGAGGGTTGGTATGAGTACATCTAACTGAAATAATTTTCAAGGAAAGCAATTTGTGGTTTGAAATATTTACCAAATAATTTTGTTTAAAATGCCTAAAATATTTCTCTACCAAGACAATATTTGAATTTTATAATTAGTGCATCTTATTTCTTCGCGTAGTCCATTGAGGATAGATCTTCCCTTTGTTGTGCGAGTGAAGTATTTAGTTTTGGGCATGGACTAATATATTTAAGCCCGGTGAGATTTTCACTGAAACAACTTTTTGTTGCCTTTTTCTTTTTCGATTGAATTACTGATTTTTTATGTATATATATTTAAATGTGGGTACTTGAAATTCTTCGAATAGTCCGTAGTTTTTTTTTCTGTCTTATCTATCGGAAGGACAGACTTATATTCGGATCCCAAACTAAAAATAGCATACTGTAGAGTGAATTGAACAAGGCACAGTATGTAAAATATAGGTTTATTTATTAACATTAAATATCTGATTAAATAAAATACACATCCATAGGTAATAATTTAAAAACCTTTTTAAGAACTCGACATATTCGATCTGTCTATTTCAGATTTTGGTCGATAAGAGTAATCCTAAATATTTGATTTTATTTGTTGTTTTTAGTATTGTGGGTTTGGAAGGTAATATGTTTTATTGTAAGTTTTATATATACATATCTACTATCTACCTGTAGCATGAATATACCAGTCGTAATAATTTACGAAGAGAACAGTAAAATATGTTATTTTCGCACAGTGTGCAAAACGTCACCACAGGTAAAAGCCAATGGGTCCACAAGGAAAATACACAATTTAAAAAATGTTTATTCTTACAAAAGAGCCAAAATTCAAGCTGTTTTAGGCGTAATTTGGCTCAGGGCCGGGACGGGATCTAATTAACTCGATATTAGATTATAACTCTAAGATAACTATTAAGAAAAACTCCTCCCCACCATAGCTTCATTTTTCAGGAATTAAGTATTATGTAAAAATAACAATATTCTAAGTTAGTGACTCCTTTGAGAATAGTACTTATCATCAGAGGTTGTGATTTATTATTTATTACGCATGGGTTTTAAATTTTTTATAGTACAAAAATAGAAGTAAAAGATTTCTCCAATAAAACAAGTAATAGAGATAAGTATTCCAAAAATCCCCACAAGAAATGGTCCGTACAAATGAATTAATTGAGGCTCAAGAGTTTTTAACATGCCTTTATCGAAATCAATAGTTTCTTTTCTTAAACTAGGGAGGATGTTTTCACTCCACTTTGTGTTCAAGCCATTTTGTTCGAACAGTGAAATGTAATAATTAAAATAGTCCAAGTAAGGTGTCCCTTTCCTGACAGCCCAGCCGTGGGAGGAAAGCGGAATCTTGTCTCTGGTAACTCGGATTCTGGCCAATTCTTCAGGTGTCAAGAATTGCGAGCAATCTATTACAAATTGCTGCATCGGTACCATATCCTGGACCAAGAAGATGTTGCTGGTCAAAGATTGTTTTATAATATTGCACATGTCATCGGTTTCGTATATGCGGTTTGCTATTTTTTGGTACGTTGATGGGTCCAATACTTGCTCGACAGCATCGTGAACTAACTTAGGATCAATCTGGAATTTTGTTTTGTGACAACTGTATACATCGGAACATAGTATTAACATATTTTATCTGAACAGTAGAGTCACCGTAGAAAAAGTAAAATAAGAACACCAGGAGCATCCATTTAAAATCGCACCTCCATAAAAATTATATATTTTTTAAACGCTTCGTTTCTTTAAATACTCATCATCAAAAACGTTTCAGCTTATAGTATATAACTCTTGGAGAATTCTGAGTGACTCCGGGAAAAGTCTCCAATATTTGGAAAGCGATATCAGGTATAGCCATGGGCAATAACGATTGTTTTTGTTTTGGTTAATAACCTGTGATGGCTCTACTGGGCAGGCTACGCAGCAAGGATGAAAGATAGCAATAAAAATGAATGGAGGGATGGGAGAACTCAACATAAAAGACTCCGTGGTACGAAGCCAAACACCAAAACCTAAAAAGCATAAGAATTTTGAGGGATATAGAAGGGGAACAGATTGAGGACGTTTCCCAGAAGCGACATAACTCTCTAAGGTTGAATATATGCAAGAAGGTACTTACATCATAAAAATATGCATCGTAGTCCAATCCGGCAAGGTGGCTTAAAGTTTCCAGTGGTTTAATAGGAGGATTCGCCAGGATTGATGTCAATTTAGCTTTGTAAATGGTGCCTATGATAATTGAACACATTATCCAAGAACCAAGCAGACGCCTTCCAGGAATAATACTAAGTTTAATTGCTTGCTCGACCGAAATAGATCCCACCATCTGATGAATATTAAATATGCCAACATAAATTAATAGCGACAAAACAGTTAATAGTAATTGGTTCAGCACAACGATTACTAGATTGAAACAAAAAAAAGGTAAAAACATAAAATTTGTGTTGTCTTCAAAATAATAATGCAATGACAGTGTGCTTCCAGCACCCCCTGGGATGGGGTACCACATATTTGGATATCAACGACTGATATAAATATTTGTCACTACCAAATGATCAGCAGATACGAGTAAAGCATAGTTTATATGGGATATTTACCCAGGCGTAGCGGAAAACTGCCAAATGATTTTTGTACAGATATTTATCCGATGCATACATGAGGCCACAGAGGATAACTAGAGTGGCCAAGAGCGTAGTCCATGTCCGGGAGGTGAATACCAAAATGATCATAAAGGCTGTTGACAAAAATGTAGGCGAGTGAATAATTATGTTTTAGCATTATGAACATTTCCATATAAAGGACGATGGAGGAAATTTAATTACATATTTGTAAAAAGCATTAACTTTGTGGCTCGCCATAATTTACAATAAAAAACACATAAATTTGTTGTAGACCACTTTTATTTTATCAAAACTCTACCGGTTTCGGAAGCACCCTTCCTTCATCAGGAGAATATTAAAACTAACTTATGATATAAAATATTGACAAGACATATAAATTTTAGGTGTAGGAGTGGGGGGTTAGCAAATGGGTAGGGGTAATTGTAGGATTTCCGGGAAGAACAGAGCGATTTAGTGGGAAAATATTCAGAATGGGACTAAAAGATAAGTTAATTTGGTTATTTAAAATACTAGCATTATTATTAAGGGATTTTCTAATTTCGAGTGCTTCTAAGTTATCCAATTTTTTTGCTTTTATTGTTACGGTGAAGAATTGTAACCCCTGTGTCCTTGTTAAAAGTGTGATCTTTGGAAATTAGATGATTGGCAAATTCTGAGAAGTTATTGTTATTTAAGCATCTTAAATGTTCTGTGACTCTAATATTTATATTTCTAGTTGTTTTACCTATGTAGAACGATGGACAATCATTACAACATAGTTGGTAAATACCTGAGTGGCTTAATTTATGTTCTCTCTATAGAGAGAGAACATAAATTAAGTTCTCTCTATAGAGAACATAAATTAAGCCACTCAGGTATTTACCAACTATGTTGTAATGATTGTCCATCGTTCTACATAGGTAAAACAACTAGAAATATAAATATTAGAGTCACAGAACATTTAAGATGCTTAAATAACAATAACTTCTCAGAATTTGCCAATCATCTAATTTCCAAAGATCACACTTTTAACAAGGACACAGGGGTTACAATTCTTCACTGTAACAATAAAAGCAAAAAATTGGATAACTTAGAAGCACTCGAAATTAGAAAATCCCTTAATAATAATGCTAGTATTTTAAATAACCAAATTAACTTATCTTTTAGTCCCATTCTGAATATTTTCCCAATAAATCGCTCTGTTCTTCCCGGAAATCCTACAATTACCCCTACCCATTTGTTTACCCCCCACTCCAACACCTAAAATTTATATGTCTTGTCAATATTTTATATCATAAGTTAGTTTAATATTCTCCTGATGAAGGAAGGGTGCTTCCGAAACCGGTAGAGTTTTGATAAAATAAAAGTGGTCTACAACAAATTTATGTGTTTTTTATTGGAAATTTAATTGTTCAGAAAGTGAAATCTAGTACGCTAAAAGAAGAAATGCACTGGAATAAAATAGGTATATATATTTAAAAAAAAAAAGAATAATATCTATTATTATTCAATTTAAAAAACGGTTATTCATAAAGAAAAGTTCTGTTCGGTAATTATTATTTCGCAGTGTAAAAACTCAGAAATTTTGTAAGTGTGAACATACCTTCACGCAAAACGTTATCTTGCGTCATGTATACAATTTTCAAAGGGTCTTCTCCAACTGCGAAACTGAAGTCCAACCTTTCCAACCTGCTCTGTGAAATTAATATTGCGCCAATTGCCACATCAACCTTTGATACGAAGACGTTGTTCAGCATGTTCCTCCACTGACTGCCGGTTACCATTCGTAGTTTTGGATTAACCAGTTTATATTTGAAGTTCATTTTTTCGCTAATTTCTTTAATCATTTTGGCTTCGATTCCCATGTCCGGGCATTCAGTAAAAATATCATCACCGATTTCAGTGTTTACTTCATTAAAGCACCCCATGTAAATACTGCCATGTGGAAAAGCAATACGAAGGGTATGTTCGTTAAAGTCTTTATAGTTAAATTCTGCTTCTTTCATTATACTTTTCATGAAAATTAGCGATATATTTTCATTAATATTTTTAATTTCTGTTTCATATTTCAACGTCAATTTCTGTGATTGAGTCCCGCAGAAAAAACAAATTTCAAAAAACCTTAAAAAATCTCCAGTGATTTCTAAAACGATTACTAAATTCAACCGTTCGAGGAGAGTAGAGGTATTTAGGAATAACGATGCGTTCAATGTGGAATGATTCTTATCGTACTGATTGGAACATGACATTTGTTTAATATTTACATTGTAACAAATAAATAAAACTATGTCATATTTCTTAAATCTTTTCGACAAAGCATTAACAAAAGTTTTTGGTTCAGTTAAGACAACAATATGAACAATATTTCGTGTGTGGTCATAATCTATTAAATGTTGGTTGGCACGTGTTTCATTTTTGTAGTATTTCATAATGAAGACCACATTTTTAGCAATGTAGTGAAATTTATTTGTTCTGTACGAGTCTCTTGTATTGTTTTTATTATTAAATCCAATGTGTTGACCAATTGCATCCATTATGTTTCCATTTGAATCATCATAGTGAAATGCAATGTCGTAGGCTGATGCCATTTTAATGACTACCTCACTAATCAAATTGATTGATCTTTCAAAATAAAGGCCTTCTGTAATATTTTCGCTGACTAAAGGCAGAATGGTCGGAACAGCGCATGTGGATAATGCAGGTATCAATATTTGATGTAAATATACTTTTAAAATCAACCAAACCATATTGTTGACGATTGAAAACATGCAAATTGTTTGGTTACTTGCCGTTCATTTACTGCTATGAAAAAATACTGTACTTTTTACGGGTTCTTTTAGTAATATATCAAAGTTCACCAGTTTCACTACCAAAAGCTTAATTTTTAACCTTTTCATGACTTTGATAATGTAATGGTTAAAATGGAAGCAAAGAAAAATACACGATCTTTAGATATTGTGTATCTTAATCGCTTTTTTGGGATGTGATTGAAAAATATATGATTTCACAAGGTCGGAAGTCCAGATTTAGAGCCTTTAAAGAAAAAAAATGTAATTAGTATCATAAATAGGATATTTTATGTTTTTGGTAGCTCGCAAAATCAATCTGTGACCAACACAAGTAATTTGTATGTTAATTGAAGTTGAAGTGTCTATTGTTTCGTCTTACTTGGATATTTTCAAACTAAACCGTTTTACTAAGACAACACTGGTATAAATACATATTTTCTTCACGCCATTGAACTAGGAATTATGTTATTAATGTTTTTTACGTTTTGAGGAAGTCTTCTCAAATCGATTATGATTTAACAAAAAAATAAACTGTTGCAATTCTAAAAAGTAAATATTTTCTTAATAAATGAAGAAAAATGATGTCAACAGTAGTTAAAAGTCAATCATGTTTATGATTGGGTAGCCCAAATGTTTGTAGAAGCATTAACGCGACATATTTCCTTTGACTTACTAGAAGATACTATCTTTCTTTTAAAGATAATTGAGCCCGTGGATTTATTATGTATTTTTTGACAAGGAAAAATATTGCTTTTTAGACTTAGAATAGCCAAATCTATTGATATGCGTATTAAGGTATTGACCTTAACTTTCAACTCGGTAATTACCTTTAGCGTACTACAAATTACTGCAAGCAAATAGTATTATCTTCACACGAATTCTAAGAGAGTACAGTGAGATTTCCTCATTTTAATGATATATTTAAAAAATATAAATACCTTTAGGTTAGCATTTCATTTTTTTTTATTGAAAGCAACAATATGGCGCTTTGTCTTAATTATTGAGTTCCATATCTCTTAACATCTCTTAACAAGAAAAATACACGATCTTTAAATATTGTGTATCTTAATCGCTTTTTTGGGATGTAATTGAAAAATATATGATTTCACAAGCTCGGAAGTCCAGATTTAGAGCCTTTAAAGAAAAAAAATGTAATTAGTATCATAAATAGGATGTTTTATGTTTTTGGTAGCTCGCAAAATCAATCTGTGACCAACACAAGTAATTTGTATGTTAATTGAAGTTGAAGTGTCTATTGTTTCGTCTTACTAGGATATTTTCAAAATAAACCGTTTTAGTAAGACAACACTGGTATAAATACATATAAAAGACCTGCGTTGACCTAGAAGCTCCAGATGAAAAACAGATGCGAATTTTACGTGAGTTTTTGTTGCCTTAGAAATAAACCAACACACGGATTTTTTGTTTTATAGTGAAAACTTGGTTGTGAACTTTCGAGGGTGTTCATTGCAATCTATTGAAAAAATGGTAGTTGCGTGGATATTATCTTATTGTTACAGAGAAAAACCTTTTTAATTAAATAAAATACTGCTTAAAAGAAAAGGAAAGAAAGCGGTTTTGTGATTTTCAAATATTTAGGTATTTTGCCTCTGGCGTGACCAGGAACAAAACATCACAACATGTTTCCCGTTATTTTTGAAATATTTCAAAATATTATTGTTTCTTATTCTTGCCCTATGAATAAAGGTAGGCTGTGTGTAGTTTTTCAAATCGTGCCTTGAATATTATATGAGAATAACCATTTTATAACCATATTCCGTTGATTGTTGTGGCCAACTGAATAAATGAGCGTACAAGTTCCTTACCAATTAAACGAAAAAAAAAAACATGATAAAAAATTAAAGCATTAAGAAAAAAGAGAAACATGGCGCACTACGAGGCGAATGAGTTTTGTAAATAAAAGAAAATAAAAATGATATCAATCCCATTGGAAAATATTAAATAACGATTCCACTCGCTTATTTGTCGACTCCAGCTCCCCTATCACAGAACATCGATAAAGGATTTATCGATAATATTGGTAACTTGCCATAGTTCCCAAGAACGACTGTAGATCGTTAACAATTAAAAAATAGTTCACATCGACTAAATATGCTTATTTTTGTTGGTGTGAACTGTTGTTTGACCGATGATGTCCTGCAGTCTTGGTCAGGAACGATAAGTTACCGATATTATCGATAAAACCTTTATCAATGTTCTGTGCTAGGGGGCCAGATCTTCCATCAATATGTATTGATTATACCTATAATAGGTTTTAATTTTAATAAGAGAGTAAATAAAAACTTGCAACTTTAAAAGTTATACCGCCCCTTGAAAATGATTTACGATAAACGCTCATTACGCGGACAGCCTACGCTTTGATATCGTTTTAACCGCCCATCAATCACGCGTCTCAAAATACGAGTAAAACTTTCGCCCACACATAGGTTTATATGTAGTTAGAATTTCACACGCTGGAACGGACGACAGTAATGTCACGTTACTTTGTGGTTTAATTAATGTACATTTTGTATTATGTGAGACATTAAAAAATAAAAATAAAATATTCACATTGTTTCAGAAATTTCTTCAAAACTGGACAGGCCCCCCGAACAAGGAAACCAAATGTAAAAATATTCTAACCTTAAAAAATATATTCACATACTTGAAGTATCGATTCTGAAATTTATCGGTTATTAGAATAAATAAAGAATCGTTATTGAAAAAAAAAAAAATAACACACATTTAAATGCTCCGGCTCAGTTCTGATGTCACGTTGTCAATTGTTTTAATAAATCATTATAATGGAATTCCACCACAGTAAAATTATCAGAATCAAAAACAGAAATATTAAAAACATAATGGAGAGATCTGTTTTCTTCGGCGTTGAGTACTATAATATAGGATAACTAAATATAGTTAATATTTTAGTGTTAGCTGATTGGAATTATTTTCTGTGCAAATTATTTACTTTATTTTTGAAATTACAGTACCTACGCTATAATGCATAATACATTAATCACACTGTGCTGCAAAATCAATGCTTGTATTCCGGAAAAGAAATGTTATTATTTTTATCATTATTAGATTTACAGAATCAAGTTCAATGTTACGTTATTAACTAGGCTCTGTTCTGATTTCATAATAATTTTATTTGTTCACGTAAGTACTTACGTAATTGTATTATCCCTGCTCCTGTAAACAACGTTAAGCCTGTTAGAAGAAGAAACATTTTCTGGCAGAACAGAAACGATTTATAAACAGAATAAGAGAAAACACATGTACAGGTACTAATAGGTATATTTTTAATAACATGCAATGGCAGTGTTTATCTTTTACGTTCCACGGCTTTTATTTTTATAACCTACCTGTAATTAATTTAACGTATATGGGTAATTCCACTAAAAGGTAATCAAAACTATAATCATTTTTAATTGGATATCTACCCGTATAGCAAGAATGGAACACAACGTTTAAAAATACTTACTTGATAATTTAATTAACATCAAATATTTTGCGGAATGGTTATTTCTAAAGTAAATAATAACATTTTCAACGTGCAGACACCACTTTATTTGAGTAAGCCTAACCAGTTTGAGACATAACTGGGCCTTGTGGGAAATAAATTCCATCTGAAAAATAATAAATCGAATATGCTGTGTTCTACTAAAAAATAATTCCCCTAGATTCTTATCAATATGTCACAAGTTGAGTACGAAAGTGAAAAACCAAAAAAATATATAGAGAAATACATTATTTATAAAGTCATTACAATAGTTATGTGCGGTGAAAAGGAGAGAAACAATAACAGAAACTGAGAAAGGTAAGAGAGGGGAAAAGGGGTAATACGAGGGTTTAGGAATATTATTGATGATGATCATTATTAAACTTGATAGCCACGCCTTTAAAAAGGGTAGTGTATTGTTTTGGATATGATTTAAGTTTCTTACGGCCAATTGTTAGACTTTTTGGGGTAATGATATGGCGTTTGTTTTTTTTTTGTAGAAACCCAATAAATTTTTTTGTTTTTATTTTTAATTGATTTAACGCATTACAAAGGGTAGTGGTAAATAAATTCGTATTAACAAGTCGACTAGAAAATAGCTTCGTATGCAGAAACAGCTGTCACGCAAAGATTAATGCAAACTAGCAGAGCATTATAAGCAGTTATTGTTTCAGGTTTCGAACAGCGTTGCCACGCACAACATCAGGGCAGATTTAGAGTGTAGCGAAAAGTTAGATGATTTGTGTAGAAATGATACTGCATTGCAGAAGTTTAGAACTTACTTTAATATAGTTTTCGGTGGCCACTCTGGGAAAATCTTACAAAACTGGATGCTAATACGTGTTGAGAACGTACCCATTACCCACCCTTTGATTGATACCGTGAGGCTGTCCGAGACGTTGACTCAAGAAGGAGGAGGAACCGCAACATGGATTATTGTCCGTAAAATCAAACAACATAACCGAGTGTTTTGCTTGTTTATTATTTTGACCATCACAGAGCAGATTATTTAAAAAAATGAAATTATTGATCAATATATTTTTACAATGTGTTTGATGAATTGGTTAAAAAAATGTATGTTCGCCATTAGTGATGAGCTAATGAGTTATAGGTCCGTGCTACCAAATGGGAAAGGTTTAATGCTTAATGCACTGATTCCGGTCACGAGAGCATTAGTGCATTTAAATAAAAAAAATACGTGATCAAAAAATAAGTGCCACGTACATTAAAATATTAAAAAAAAATGCAAAGGTATTAGTGTCAAGCGTGTAAGAATGGCTGCATTTAATCAATAATATATATATTAGTTTATTATTTTTTTATTTTTTTATTAAGTTAACTTATTTAGTTATAAAAAAAAAGAATATTTCTTTCCAGACTTGTAAAATAAGTCAATAGATGTCTCATATAAATAAAATTCGGGTAGGTGTATCCGAGACTCTATTCCGATTGCAATTGTGTTCGGGAAGAACTTTGCAATCATCATAAGGATAGCAGCCAATATGAGATTTAAAAATGGAGGATAATATTAACAAGTCTTGAACGTGAAGTATGATATCGGTATAGATGGCATAAATTGAACTGGTCTCATCAGCTTAGTCAGCATAGCGGTCATTAGCATAGCGGTTGTCCCGGATAGACAGAGGTCCTGGGTTCGAGCCCCAGATGCGACTGATACCTTTTTATTTTTCTGTCGTTTTTCGGATTCGTGTTTCATTTGGGATGTGTTAATATTATCTTCTTCAATGATATATATTAGTGTATAAATTATTAAATAATTTAGACATTTTATGTTTTCAGATGTCATAAATATTGTACTTGGTAAGATACTTAAAATAGATATTATTATTTTTTAATTTGAATAATGACGTTGACAATATGGTGACCGGATAAATCAACACACGTATGAAGCGGCACACTTTTTAAGTGATATAAAGTCGTTAAAAATTATGCAAAAGTCAAATAATTAATAATATCATTGATTGAACTAGTCCACACAAAACACATCGATGAAATAGAATTGAGGAAGTCTTCTGCTCGGGGAACATTTTTATTTAACTTTCTAAAGATGTCTATAAGATTTGCTTTGTAAAAAGACATCCCCTAAGAAGATTGAAAAGGTTGTAATTGTGCATTATGAAAATGAATTAATTTTAAATATTTAGATTATTTGCTATTTGCTACGCTAGTCTTTTTGGTTATTTAATCTTGACCGCCCTGTAATGTAACCTCCCTACTTTAGTAGGGCGTTGAGGGCGATTACTCAACGAAGGCGCTAAACGTCACTTCGCGGGTTGCTAACGTCAGAAATATCATAAATTATTTTTCTGAAAATTCTATTCGGGTTGTTAGGGAAATGTCTAAGGTTCCCAATGGCGACAATTATTAAACTGTAATGTTTTCCATTCTGTATGAAACATGTACTGCAAATTTTAAGAAAAACGCTCAAAGTGCACTGTTTTGTCAACTGCGTATACGAGTATTACAAACATTTAAAATAAAAATACAAACGGCATTCGTTAAACTGCATATTCTCAGAGTGATAAAGGTGAAGCACGAAATGAGTTAATTAGGAACACTACAGAGCATTTAGATGTTTGCTGTGATTCATTCAAGTTTGTGAAAATTTTTATTCTGTTACGCCATAGAAAATAATGAAAATAATAATAATAATATCCTATGAAAATAAATTACGCCGCGCCGTGTCCAATATGTACGAATGCAACGATCATTCGAGAGCCGATTCCTAAGGCGATAGCACGTATGTTCCGGTTACATTATTTTTATTCGGCTATGGGATATTTTAAATATTTTTTTTTATATGAATATCGCACAAGAGTCCCAACCGTTTGGAGCCAGTTAGATTATGGCATCCCTAATTAGGGAATGTTGTGAGGCTGAAGGTATGGGGGAGAAGAATGAGAAGGGGAAGAGGAAGGTGGGGAAATACCTGGATATTCACATCTGGTCACCAAACACGGCTAAAAGCCATTTCAAGCAACGTTTCAATTCTGAATGGTGGTCTTTCACCAGGGCGATACTGAGAGTATCTTCCACTTTATCATTCCTTTGTATGAGGTACTCTGAGAAAACGGGCGTTATTCAATCAACCGGCCAGAGGATAACTATAAATTAAATATTTCTTTAAATCCTGCAAAATTATTAAGAAATCGACTTTTTGAAAATTTTTTTTTTTCATTTATTCAAAATTATAAAAAAAAAACAAAGAGAGACAGGTGTATAATACACAAAATTAGTAAGCCGTTTCCCGGGAAAAAAAGACGACTAAAGTAATAATGTTTTCAAAATACATCATTTCTGCGAACATGTCGAAATTCTAGAGATTTTAAACGATTTCTACCAAAGCGTGTACAACGGTGTTAGGGGGCTCGCTGAATTCGAATCTAATGTCAAAATGTATAAGTTCATTGTAATCCGATTTCGTTCAAAATCAGGATTACAGTGTTTGGAGGTCCAACTAACTAGAATCTAACGTCAAAATGGATAATTTCAGCAGTCAATTTTAATTTCTTTAGTTCTTTATGGATTTCGTTCAAAATTGGGATTTGGGGGTTTTGAGGTGCACCAAAACAAAATGCACAATGAATGCGAGGAATTACCATATATAATAAAATTGCGTTATTTAGAACAGCTGCTTCTTGGACGCTATTGAATGTTCCCGGAGACCAATTTGGTTTTAAATTGTGGAATATTAATTCATTTAAACAGTATTGAATGACCTTTGCCGAAAAATTAGTCTTTCACGATCAAAATTGACAAAAACTCAAAAAAAAAAAAAAAATAGCGAAGGATAACAACATAGATTTTTTGTTAATTATTTAGAACAGATGTATCTCAGACGAAAGTAGGTCATCAGAGACCGATTTGGTTTCAAATTTGGAGAATGTTTTGTTTACAAAAAGTTTTGAATAACCTTTGCCGAAAAATTAGTCCTTCGCGGTCAAAATTGACTAAAACTCTAAAAAATAGCCAAGAATGACAAGTATTATATTGACTGTACTGTAGGAACCAATGAATGTTGGAATTGACTGAAATTATTGTTAGAGTTTAACAAAATTTTAGATCGAGTAGTTCTAGTTGAAATATTAAACATAATTAAGCTGACAATATCGGGGCTGCCTATATAACCATTAACAAATTTGAAAATAAAAGTTACGTCAGAGACAAGTCTGATAATCTAACAATCTGATAGTTTTAATAATTTTAGTTCTTTCATTAAGAAATTGTAATTTATAGTTTCAATAGGTAAACCGAGTTTTTTTTTTTTTTTACAGTAACTCCACACAGGAGACCAAGGAGGAAACAATTTCCCTCAAGGCCTATATCATCTTTGGGGATGCTGTGTGGAGGATATAGTTAACATGTCGTAGAAATTTATGTTGAATGTTTTTAATGGAGTTGCAATGAATTTTATAGTGAGGGGACCATATAGAAGAATTATATTCGACTTGACTACGAACTAAGGAAGAGTATAATAATTTTAGTGTTGAAATATTCCTGAAGTCTCTGGTATTTCGAAGAATAAAGCCGAGCATTTTTAAACCTTTATTAGTTATAATAAAGTAAAAAAAATAACTTTAGAGTCGAAAACAATGCAAAGATCATTAATTTCGTTGACAGACGAGAGAGAAATATTATTGATTTTATATCGAAAGTTCAGTGGATGATTCATTCAACTTATTGTGTGCATTCGGATTGGGTTGTAAATAATTGTTATCTACCTATGTTTTATTTTACAACTGTTTGGTATACAATAGTGGAGGGTGTTTCTAAATCTCAAAAATTATCGAAAGACATATAATTCTTATTCCCGTTTAATAAACTGGATCTAATTCAAATTCCCAATTTTGGTTCCTATGTCAAATGTAATAATCGGATTCCTTAACCATTAATAAAAACCAAAGCTCTTGATAGAACAGCTATATAAAAAAGACATTTAATTCATTTCAACTATTTTGAAGCCCCAAGTGAATAATCAAAAATTGCTTTTGTTAGTACAGTTTTTTGTATAATATTTATGTATTTCCGAGTAGGTGGTCTATGTTACCCAATTCTGTAACATTTCCGAAGCAAAAGTAAAGGAGTATGCTGTGAAAACAGTAAGAAAAAAAATCTTTTGCTAATTGACATGTGTACCAAAAAGAAGTAAAGAAAAAAGGAAGATGAAAACCGTGAATTTAGAATTGAGTGGACCGAGACTTTCGCTTTTATTCGAAATTTAAATGACCATCCGACATTTCTTATTTGTAAGGAACAATTCGCGCATGACAAGAAGTCAAATTTGGAGAGACAGTTTACAGTTAAACACGCGTCATTTAGCACTAAATATCCTGTCGGTTATGCAAGGAAGAAAGCAATTGAGGAACTTCAGAAGAGTCAAAAGATATCAGCTACTGTATTTAATAACTGGATGCAATCTCCCAACCATATTAATATGGCAAGTTTTGTTGTTAGTCAAGAGATTGCTAAGAGAGAAAAATCGTATATATGCGGTGAATACTTTAAAAGTTGTTTTATAAATGCATCTGAAGAGCTATTTCGGGAGTTTACGAATAAATCAGATATTGTAAAAAAAATTAAAGAGTTACCATTATCTGTCAAAACAATGAAAGATAGAACAATTAAAATATCTTCGAATATAACCATCCAGCAAATTGAAGATCTGAAATTGGTTTCGGATTTATCATTAGCAGTCGACGAGACTTGTGAAATAAATGATACAGCGCAAGATTCGTTTTTCGTAAGATTTATTTCTCATACAGGTCCTAAAGAAGAATTTTTAGGATTATTGTCACTCAAAGGTCAAACACGTGGAGAGGATATCGCAAATGCTGTAATTGAGTGTATGGATAAATATCGTATTCCTCTCGATAAAAATGTGTCGATTTTAACATACGGGGCCAAAAGTATGACCGGCGTAAGAAAGGGTTTATTATTATTTTGAAATGAAAAAATGAATTACGAGATACTTGCTTACCATTTCATTATTTAACAAGAAGCGCTTTGTGAGCAGACATTTCCAGAAGAAATTAAAAAAAAAACAAGGAAACGGGTAGCTCTAAATTTGAACGTTTTTGTGTTAATTTGGAAATACTGGAGAAGAACAAACGTGAACATAGTTCACAACACAGGTGGTCTTCTTTCTGGAGAAGGAAGACATGATCATGTTCAACGCCTGGAATAGTATTCCCGATAAGGTGAAAAAACTCGCGTTTGTTGTTATTTTCCTTTTCGGTTCTACATATTCATGCGAACAAAGTTATTCAAGCATGAATTTTATCAAGAGTAAACTGAGAAGTCGTCTTATTGATGAGAACCTGGAATCGTGCCTAAAATTAAAAACAACAACATACAAACTTGACATACTAAAACTTTCCAAGGAGATGCAAGGACATTGTTCGCATTAAGTGTTTGTCAGTCATTGTCACTATTTAAATTAATGGATACTTTACTTTCATACTATTTTTTATCAATAAATAAAATCATTATTAAATATGAAATGAAGTTTTACTCAGCGTACCCGTAATTTAATGGAGGTCTGTAATTATAATAAAGGTTCACTAAATTAATAAACAGATTTGGCTCTCACTTCTAAATCTTTGTAATGTACATATTTGCCTCTTTGGCGAAAAAGTTTGTCGACCACCGCCCTATCCTATACCAACAGATAGACTTACTTTACTTTTCAGTAGGCAGCAAAAAAAAGTACCTCTTTTATCCGACTGCTAAGTTCAATCTGTCAAGCTTCTATTAATTTTTTTTTATACAGCGAAAAACCAAAGCAAATATGGAGCACATGTTTTTTGTTTCATATTGCAACAAAAAAAATAACAAAATTAGCAGGTGTTGGACAATTAGGGTCGGGGACAGGGGTTGGGTGGTTACTCGGCTAAGTGACCAGTGACGACACATGTGAAATAATTTGTTTGTATTTGAACACCAAAAAAACAACAGAAAATTTATGTACCAAAATTAAATTTATATTTTTTACTCCAAATAAGCTCAGGAATCGTTGGTTTGATGGCAACGGGCTACACTAGCGCCCTCTAGTATTCCGGCCCGCATTGTATTTATTGGTTTTTAATACATTTTAATATATTTTCCCTGAAATATATTCTTAATAAATTAAATCTATCGAAAAATAAAAACAAAAATTAGGTAATCTACATATGACTTTACTCCTGTTTTGCTGATATGTATATTTGAAAGATGCTATTAGGATTGTATTAACATTTAAAGCACGGGTGCTCAACCCCAAACGTTCGGTGGGCCAAAAATAAAATTACAGAACTTAGGTGGGCCACACATATAAAAAAATATCGAAGAATTTATTCAAAATATTTTATTACCTTATAATTAATGTGACACTATTTTTAATTTGTTTGATATTTATTTAACACTTATTTTTCATATTCCGTATTTTACTTTTTTAATTTAGCCGACGTGCACCGCAGTTAATTGATCGTGTGTTCATCGAGCCACTTGTGGGACAATTCGATTTTACTATATTTAATTTAGAAGAGAACGATTCGCAGCAATATGTTGTTATGTGTCGTTAAAATGAGAATGGATACCCCACCCACCGCTACACGACACAACTAGAATCAAGTTCAAAAAAACTGCCTTAGAGACCAAAACGAAGCCAACGGACAACGAACAAGAAGGTACCTCCCGGCACGCCGTTGCCACCCCAATCGAGTCCCACGGACAATACGTCGAGTGCGTTAAGACACGCTCCCGTGGCCACACGTGCCAATAGCGTCGCGATAGTAATCCAAATTAACACAATAACAGTGTCGCATTGAGTGCAGTTTAACCATTAATAACCCCTGTAAACCACCAAGTGTCTTTGGCCAGGCCTTCACACCATCATTCCCGGATATGCTCCTCGGCCAGGCTGCTTCTCAGCAGCGTCTCCTGACATGCCATTAAAAAGGCCCCCTGACCAGCGCCCACAAGCGCCTCCCATTGCTTCCAACGGCGCCAAAAAAAACCCAAGCCAACGTTACACACGTTATCACTACGCCAAGATACCTAACAAAAGTAACTTAGCCATTAAATTCCGTACATAAGTACACCCTTTTGTATCATGTCATTTTTTTATTTTTTATTTGGAAAATCAACAGTTACAACAATATTTATTACCTATGGTAAAATGATGTAATAATAGGTTTTCACTTAAGTATTTAAATTATTCAATTAAAAAAGAAAAGTTAGAAGGTTAGACTATGAGGTTAAGATGATGGGAGGGAAAGGGAAGGGAAAGGATCTAGTTTGTGTAGAGTAATATGTATTGTGTGAATGTTATTTATTGATTTTAGGTTTGAAATTATAAGGGGCTGAGTTGAATAAGTCGAACTCGCTTTATGAAGTGTTAAACATGTGTGAATCGCGGCTGACTCCTCATGACTCCAGTGGGGACGATAGCCCCGAAAATCGAGGTATCTTAGGTGCAGAAAATAATTGCAAATGAACATTTCAAAATCATTCGAACTTTTTCCCGAAGCTTTTATGTGCTCGAGAATTAAATTAACAGCACCAACACTTTTTCCAACCGTTGAAGGATCTCTTTGACGAATTTGCGCGCAATTTATGACATCATCTTTTATATCTCTTCTGGTGGTTGTATCTTTCAAACTCACATTATCGAACAGTTCTTCTGTAACATTCATTTGACTGTTGACACCTACAATAAAAAATAGCAAGCTGAGCAGTATCATTAATATCTGTTGTTTCATCCTAAGCCAGTGAAATTGGTTTCATATTTTTGTCAAAAGTTTAGCCATCATCAATTTTAGGAGCTGGATCCGTAATGGCACCATGGATGCCATCAATAAGTTCTTTTGCTATATTAATTGACACGAGGGCGTTATCGTTAATACTCATTTTGGTAGCTCGTGACAGCCCTATTCTGACCGCCTGTCAACTTTACCGGCACAACAGCGCGCGTGCGCCTTGATAAGTGCAAGTAGTTAGGTACCTACTTTATTTTCTGGCTTACTAAAGAGGGCATTAAAAAAATAAAATTATAGAAGCGTGGAGTATATTTATAACATAATATATAATTTAAATTCCAAGCAGTGGCGTGAATTACACGAAGGTAGGTTGTGTGCAGTTGTTCAGGTTCGGGCATAAATTATGCATGGAATATTTGTAAGTAGCCTTCAAGTTCGTGGAAAAATAAATTTTGATCATTATTTTCTTGGATTTATTTCAATAATAATAACAATGATGATAATAATAATGTTTTCTTATCTTTTTTTTATAGCAAACAAAAAATAACGATATCCTCTCTCTGGGATTTCCCGTGCTGGGGATTTCATTTACGAAATATGAAATTAAGTTATATTAAATTGATGTAATTGCTGAAAAAAAATTGTAATGTGAGGTGTTTTAAGTGGAGTTGAGTAGTTTCAGTGTTAGTCTGTATTTTGTGTAGATACATTTTTTTTAATTCACATCCCTTGTATAACGTATCCAGCGTTTTATTTGATTTTCAAAATTATTATTGTTGTTCTTTATATCTCAATTTAAGGTTTGTTTTTATTAGGGTAGGCACTGCTTTTCAGCCTTTATGGACTGCACGCCACTGATTGTAAGAATATGGGTACGTACGTGAACTTTCCATATTTCGTACTGATTTAGTAACCTATGTGTTAAGAAAAAAAAATGAAAAGATTATTTTTAATGCAGACATGCGATACTATTTATCTACCTGTAATAAATTATGAAGTAAAAAAAAATTATATACATCTAAAATGTGTGCTATTTATTTAGTTCGTAAATCCAGTAATATAACGTTTTTTTTAAAATAGATATTATTAATTTGCTCATTCAATAAATATAATGTAATAATAATTATTTCATGGGTGGTTAAGTTGACACAGGTGTATGGGTATTTTAGAGCAATTGCTACCCTACATTTTTTTAAACTTTTTTTTATTTCTTATAAGTTGCATTACAAGTAATTTATAAAATATATTTAATTAAAGGGTATTCTTGGTCGTGTATACCTTATCAGAAAAGAGGTGTTCTTGGGTCTGATAAGGGAGCCACGATTTTTAATTTGATAGTTACATAATATTTAATTTGCTACCATTTATTAAATGTTTTGTATGAAATATTTACGTATGTAATTTTTTTTTAAAACAATATTATATTTTTTAATCTAGTTCGTTATGTAAGTAGTCTGTCATTTTTTTTTATTGTTAGTACATTATCTATCGCGTCGATAAAAGATTATCCATCGTGAAGAGAAAATAATAACATGATTTTGATGACCATTCCTTGAATTGAATTCGATAATAATATTGAAAAACTTGGCATCATATTTCTAGTGATAAAATTATAAAGGTGAAACTGGATATTTAATATTACATAAAATTTGTTTTGTATTAAAATGCTTTATGATCGTTAACACTTTGAGAGTTGGGTAATATTGTAACACTTTATTTTTGTCTTTTAAAGAAATCGATAATTGAAATTTTTATGAATATTTCTGATGAATCGTTAATGCTTTGAGAATAAACTATTGTTACGATGATTTTTATATTATTGGATATTTTTGATAATAAAAACGTATTTATACAAAAAAGAATTATGACATATGGATAATAAAATTGGAAGCAATCTATGAGAGTTATCGTAATTAAAAATTTCAGTAGATACATACCTATTCATAATTTATACGTCCTTAGGCCATGGTTAAAATCATTTTTAAATACATACAATTTTTGCTGTAAGCTTTATGATTTGTGTTGTCGGTTAACATAAAAGATTCGTTTTTGAATTGACAATTTTTGTATTTTTCTTCTTTGTTTGTGTTGGGGCAGTCTTTTCAATGATGATCCATAGCACGGTGTGGACACGTGTCATTACTGTCCTTGCAGAATTTCAGGCAGTAAAAGCATTGTCCAATTGGGTTTGCACCCTTCACTCGTACTCTGTTGTATCCGATATTTATTTTATTTTTAGATATTCGATGTATTCTAAGTTTACCGCTTGTTTAGATTATGTAGTTAGTGAGTTTATTTTGTCCTTTTGGTTTTAACATTTTCACTAATGATTTTAATGCCATCATTTTGGGTTCGTAATGATTCCACTATTACTTCTTCTGATAAGTCGATTGGTAAATTTCTGATGAATATTTTTGATTTTTTTTTCTAATTCTTTTGCAATTATATTATGTTTGAAGACCGTATTTATTTCACCCATTAGTTTTTTTGCATGACCTTTTTTAGGGCAAAAGATGATCAGTTTATTATTGGATGCTTTTTGGACTCCATTAACTGCAATGTCTAAACTCGATGTTTTTATTTTTTTACCAATTCTCGAATATTGTCAGATGTTGTATTTATATTTTCACTTGAAATTATGAGTGAATATTTGGCCTCTGGTATAGGTATTGGTAAGGTTGATTTGTTATATGTTTTATTATTTAATTCTTTTCTGTCCTTTAACCCTTTAGGTGCCACCGAACGATACATCGTTCCTATACATTATTGTACTTTAGTGTCACAGAACGATATATAGCTCGAGCCATAAAATTTGTCACGCGTTATCCACGGTTCTAAAATTACGTCACATTATTGAAAACATGTGTCTAAAAATAAAAGTAATTAAAATAAATAAAATATATATTCATGCATTAACGACACTTCTCCAGCATTTAAAAAAAATACACGTGGCACCTAAAGGGTTAAATAACTCCCATTTTTTTTTACATGTTTTTCTTCATTTGCTATGAGTTTCTTTTGTACATTAATAATTGTATCTTATATTTGTAATTTTTCCTTGTACCATATCTTCTCTAGTAGACAAATATCTTCTCTTCGTCTCTTTGACAGGAGCGCATTTTTTAACTTCGGTTTTCATCGAGTTAATCCTTGCGCGTTTCTGTTCATAATGTGTTATTTTTGTGGGCTGTCTGGCGTACGAAACGTCAGCCAGCCTACTTTGTTCATAAGAACAATATCTTTGACGGTTTATCACTATTTTTGGCAGTTTACTATGTTTATCATAATTCCCGAGCGTGTTAGCTGCACGGCGACAGAAACGAGACCAAAAACATGAATCCCACAATATTATATTTTATTTTTAAAAACAATAATTATTAGCCTGAAACACTCATCCAAATTGAAAAAACCTTCCGAGAAAAGATAAATGTCGCCGACAGGACTCGAACCTGCACCCTTCTGATATCCGGTCAGATGCTCTACCGTTGACCGGATATCAGAAGGGTGCAGGTTCGAGTCCTGTCGGCGACATTTATCTTTTCTTGGAAGGTTTTTTCAATTTGGATGAGTGTTTCAGGCTAATAATTATTGTTTATAAAAAATAATTGTTACCCTTTGCGCTATGCACAAAAATCTTGTCTTAAAAACTTTAGTTTATCACTTAATTTTATTTTAGTTTATGATAATATCATGGGTTAGGTTAGGATGGGTTATTTATGGCTCGGTTAGATTATGATAGGCTGAAAAAGGTTCGACTAGGTTCGGTCGGGTTAACTGAAATGTGCGTGTAACTTATGTTAATAGTAATACGGCAACTTTTGAAATTCAGTGCTGGTATGCAGGGAAAAATTGCCCCTAGACTCCCTCAATTCCCCACACAATAAGGAGTAATACGGTCTGGCCGGAGATTCAGACAAGGTACCTGCGAGCAAAAATCGATCTTAAGAACCTTTGATTTCGAACACATTCAGGTTGATACTCAGTCAACATTGGATCTGGAACGCGTTGGCATGGCAAAAAACACCTTAAGCGTATCGACTTTCGAAGACAGTAAGGCTCAGAGTGGGTCAAATCGGGTGCGCACCTCCCTACAAAGCAGTCAGTCGCGGTTGACTTCGCAATACAAACCAATTGCAGGACTGCCAAAACCTAGGGTATTATGAAAATATTAAAGCGTAGGTGTCAAATTACGATTTAAATCAGGGAATGAAAAAAAAAATTAATCATCAGTTTGCATGGACAAAATCAATAATCAATATTTGCGAATTACAATAAAATTTAATCACCTCCGTTGGATGTTATCACGCCATATTGATAAGGGAACTGTGTAGGTACCTGCTTAGTAGTAATGAATAGTAACATTTTAATATAAATCCCTTTATACCCACATAATTCTTTTCTTGGAGATAACTACCTTCCGAAACTCAGTTGCAATTAAAATCTCAGATCGAGTGGAGGTGATATTTAAGTAATTTATATACGGGAGTATCGGAAGAGAAAAGAAAACTGTAACGGGATGCTGGTGACAATTGAATTGATAATCCGGAAGATTCGCGAGAGCAAAGGAGCTGTAACGAGGTAAGTTCCTTTCCGCGCCTTTGTCCCATTTGAGCTTTCTTTTCTCATGTACCATGGACTTAAATTATATATAATCAGTGTGTACACTTACCCTGAGGATGGAACGGTTGTTCCGAAGCCGGTAGGCGTATAAAATAAATGTGGTTTAAACAATGTTTAAGTGTTTCATTTGATTATAGTGGATATAGATATAGTGATAGCTTCATGCAATATGATAAATTATATATATTGAGATTAAGCAAGTGAGAAATTTACTCCCCATAATTATCGATACTGATGACATAATTTTGGGGAACTGGTCCTTCGATTAAAATCACGCAAGGAAGCATTGTAGGGTTTATACCCGGCTTCGCAAGCGAACAATGCAGTCATTGAATCGCTATTCCAGGGTGCAACAGGAAAACCGCTAGTAACACATTTTTTACACACCTACGAGCCTGTAAGTTAATTGCACATATTCATACATTTATACAAATACATAAATCTATTAGAAAGTACTAAAGCTAAATAATGAAACATTAAATAAATAACAACTTTTTTGGTTTATCAACAAATATCCCTGATTCGTTTCGATACAATGCAATACGAGTACAAATTTTCCCCAATGAAAATACATGTTGACAAGACTACCCCATACGTCCAAATCAACAACGGTCCATACAATTTCATTGTTGGAGTGATATCGGTTTTGACAATACCCTTTTCAAAGTCAATATTTTTCTTTCCAGAATTTCCGTACAAATATCCACTCCACTTTATATGCAGCCCGTTTTGTTCGAATAGCGATATGTAATAATTAAATGATTCAATATAAGGCGTGTTTTTGGTAAAGCACCAAGCGTGGGAAGATAACAGCATATTGTCTTTTGTAACTCGGATTTTGGCAAGTTCTTCTATACTGAGGGTTTTTGGACATAACGAGACGGCTTGCTGTATCAACACCTGTTCCTCGATCAAGAATACGTTGTTGTTGAGCGACTTCTTAAGGACATCGCAGATGCTGAGATCACTGTGGATCTTCTGCGCTATTTTCCGCTTTTCTGGATCTATCATTTGTTGGAAGGTCTCTTTTACAAGGTTTGGATCTAGCTGGAATGATTGAAACAATATCCGTTTTAAAATTTTGATCTACATAGCAATATGGGAATATTCTTAGAGGTATAAAAAGCGATGATGAGATTATCACACGAATGCATTATTTGAAAATTACAACATGCATTTTATCGACCACAAATAAAAAAATTACATTTCTCACCTCGTAGAAATATGCAATGTATCCAAGCCTTGCCAGCTCACCGAGAGTAGCCAAGTGCTCTCTGGGCGGATTGATCAGCACCGAGGTGAGTTTGGCTTTGTAAACTGTGCAGATGATAATGCAGCAGAGGAGCCAGGAGCCAAGCAGGCGTCGTCCTGGAATCTGTGCGCAGTGGCCAATTCCTTGTTCAATCAAAATTAGGGTCACCATCTGAAGGAATTTCATTTACTAAATAACAAGACAGCACACATAATTCGAAGTATAATAATATGAGGTTAACTAACTAACTAACTAACTAACCATCACGCCGTTTCCCCGCAGGGGTAGGCAGAGAGGACGGACCGCCAAACAACTCGATCTTGGCATACACTTCTTGCTTCATTCACATTTATACAACGCCTCATACATTCTCTTCTGTTATTCCGACTTCTGACATGGCCCGACTCGAGTATTTGATTCACTTGATCGTGCCATGTCTTCCTCGGGCGTCCCCGGCTTCTTCTTCCATTCACATTCGCGTCATATATTCTCCTTACACTCCTTTCTTCGTTCATTCGCTCTACATGCCCAAACCATCTAAGCGTCCCTTTCTTAATCTTGCTCACTACGCTTACATCAGCCTTGCATTCTTTACGAATCTCAACATTTTTCACTCGATCATACATGGTTTTACCACACATTCGTCTCAGAGATCTCATTTCTACAGCATTCAGTCTACTTTCATCCTTCCTCTGCCAGTTCCATGCCTCACTGCCATACATCAAGTTGGTATCAGCACTCCATTGTGGACTGCTAGCTTCGCTTCTTTGGACAACTTTTTGTTTGCGCCAACCGCGTTCAGTCCTCCGTTAATGGAGTTTCCTGCATTCACCCTTCTTTCAATATCCCTATCAGTCTTTCCATCTCTTGTAAATGAGGTTATGAGAAGCAAAATACGAGTAAGTTAGATTTCTGGAACACAAGCAGATTATGATTACACGGATGAAAATGAACCTACATACTAAAAGGATGACATTCTTATCAACGTAATGACGTATAAGAATAATTTTCTTAAAAATATTAGTTTGTATAATTGTGCATGAAGGAACCCGTTGGTGTATTTACTCCCATTTTTTTTAGAATAACCATCGCATTCGCAAGGAAGTAATAATGAAAGGAAATAATTGCAATGGATTATTAAGAACGTTGTTTTCGTTCCATATTTTCATAAACATATAAGAATAACCAAGTGGAAGAGATTTGTTGCCAACCCAAGAGGTAAGTTCGCTCTAGACTTGACAACTCATACAATAACTTTGTAGGAGGTCTCAATCTCATCGGGGATTAATTAGCCTTTCTGTTTGGATTATAGGAAGTGACTCTATATTACGTAATTTTGAAAATTATAATTACCGACATGTAGCGAGTGGCCGCCAAATGAGTCGTGTAAAGATACCTATCCGATATGTAGACCAGGCCAGAAAGAAACGTGATGGTTACAATCAGAGTGGACCATGTGTAGGCGGTGAAAACGAAGACGATCGATAGAGCTGCAAATTAGTTTTGACAATGTTAGATGAACTTGTCTAACAAGAGTTGTGTAAAATCTAAAAACCGCTGAACGCTTAGTGGTACTATCGTATATTGTCAAAAATATTTAATTATTTAAAAGAATTACAATTAAATTGTACACAAAAAATCTAACCTTCAGAGAGAACTTGTGGACGATTCATGTAAACGATTCTCAGGGGATCATCTCCAACTCCGATAGAGAAATCATATTTTTCCAGTCTACTCTTCGAAAATAGTATTGAGCCAATTGCAAAGTCAGCTGTAGACTCGTAAACATTTTTCAACATGTTTTTCCAAAGTCCTCCTGGTATACGCTTTTTGGAATTGACCAAAACGAAACTGAAATTCATCCTTTCACTCATTTCTTTCAGCATTATCCCCTCGATTCCCAGTATTTCATTACATTCAGTTAAAACATCGTTTCGAACTATGGTGTTCACTTGTTCCGAACATCCTATGTAAATATTGCCATCGGGAAAAGCGACACGAAATAAATGGCCATGATAATCTTTATACGTTTGTTCAACTTTATGCCTCATGGAAGTGGCAAGCTCTTGGCCAAATCGATATTCTAATTTCGATTCGTATTTCAATATCATTTTCTGAGCACATGACCCACAGTAGTAACAAATTTCGAATAATCTCGCAAAATATTCTGTAATTTCTAAGACCATGACCAAATACAAGCGTCTGAGAAGAACCGTCGTGTTAAAAAACTTTGACGGATTCAATGTAGAAAAATTACCGTCGAAAGACCTGTCGTATTGATTTATACAAGATTTTATGTTTTCACTTTGGTTTACGCAAACGTATAGGACGAATTTTACTTCTCGGAGGCTTTTCAATGCAGTGCTTGTGAAATTCAGAGGGTCAGGTAAAATAACAATGTGAAGAATTTTTCTTGTGTGATTATAATCTTTCCACGAATCATTTTTATACTCTCCTTGGAAATGATTCAAGATGTAGACCACATTTTGAGTTTCATAGTGGAATTTGTTAGATCTGGTCAAATCGTCTTTAGTTCTTTTTGAATAGTTAAACTGTCCTGTTTCGGTACAGATTGCATCCACAAAGTTTCCAGTCAAATTGTTGTAATGAAATACGATATCATACGCTGATGCCATGCTTAATGCAATTTTGCTGACCATTTTCATGGCACCTTCAGAGTGTGCAGCTTCTGGGTTATAAACACTTGAAATTGCTGGTGAGTTCGTTAAAAATATTGATGGATAAGTACATTCCGTAAGCGCTGCCATCAATATTTGATATAAGCACAACTTCAAGATTAAAAAAGTCATCCTAATTTTTGTCTCAAGTTAGCTATTCTATAGTTCGGATATCTGAAAAGTTTAATAAATATATTAATGCATAATGATACACAAAAAACACTAAATAAGGTGTTTTTAAATTTAGATTTTATTAAGGGTGTTGCACATGTTGGGATGTTAAAAGTGTTCTGGACGGAACATAGATTTTATTATTTTTCGATCGCCATGGTCGAGGAATTTAACTGCAAAGAGTCAATCTTCTTGCGATCGTGCTGCAGAAGATAAAGATTTAGCAGTAAGAAATTGTAGGTAGATTTTATATCATGACTATTTAGATAATTACTCATGCTAATTAAATATGATAACAAAAAAGTCATATTTTCGTATTTAGGTATATGTGTTCACTTTCTCTAGCCATTTCGACCAATAAAAATAAGATATTTTACATTAAGTGTTTTGCGAACAGATCCACCTGTAAACATTCAGTTCTAGATTCAAAATAAGGAGCTCCAGTGAAAAATATAATGGGTTTAAAAATATATATTCGTATAGATCAGCAAATGCCGATTCTGAATATATAACTTTCATTGTATATAATTATACGTAGATTTTATAAATAGTTATATAAAAGTGATTTAAAAACCGTACCATCAAAACACCATGTTCTGTTGGTACCACTGCTTCTGACGTCACACGTGCAGTTTTCGAGCCCAACTTATAACTAGATAAGGTTTTTTTCCGCTTTTTATAATCTATGGCTTATAAATTCGCCGTTTGCAGTGTTCATTTTGCCCGTAAAATAATTATGTTTGTTTATTGCGACTACTCGAGGGTTTTTGCTTGAAAATTCATAACAATTTTAACGAATTTGTCTACTTAATAATCTATACCGCTTGCACAAAACAACAACGTCATTGGCATTTTGGTTATTCAGTTATGTTATTATTTCAGTTATTCTGGAAGTGGAGGATTTCTAATGATAACCTATTATTTCTTACAGTGCATAGTATATTTATTTTTATTTCAAGCCATTAAAGTTAAAAACTATTTAATTTATTCAACCTATTTATGTTAATACCTGTCTACTGCTGTCACCGGCTGTTTGTCAAGCACAGATGCGCATGCGTCAGTTTTCGCGCATGCGTAGAACACTGATGGAAGCTATTAACGCAAGCGATTCTGATTTGCCTTTCAAACATAATTTAAAGCATTAAAGGACTTAAAAGACTTTCTTTGAACGCTGATAAGTTTTTAATTACTTGCGGATATGAATGTATTTTTGCACTTTGGTGCAATGGACCTACAATAGTAATGAGACGCTGATATTCCACAATGTTTCCTTATAATCCAATCCATATAATATCGATTACCGCCTATTGAATCGCTAATCCGACTGCTCGTGTGACGTCACACCCAACAAGCCATACATTTCGTGCATTTTGGTGGGCTTTAAAAAATTTAAACTTGAACAATTATTTTAACCATGAAAACGAACATTAAAAAAAAATTAAGTTTACAGAAAATTAAGTTGTCAAAATTAATAAAAAAAAATAAAAAAAATGGACTGGAGTTTCTTATTATATGTAAGTCTACTGCGATTCTAAGATATGAATAAAAATTACAACGAATTTAGTACTTAGCAAATTATTAAAAGTATTTTTTTACAATTATTCCGTGCGTAGGAGGCCCTCGGAAATAATAGCTCTTAGGGCTTATATTATAAGATATATACCAATGTTATAGGAGGAAGAAACAGAGGCCGAAAATCTTTCCACAGCCGAGCTGTTGAATACAAGAACTGTAGTAGTAGATGCGACCCGTTCCCGTGTGACAAATGTCAACCGTGTGCAAATAAAACCAACCATTTTTAGTACAAATCAATCGCAGAAAAGTAGGTTATATTTTGTATCATAAAATAAGTATTAGGTCAATTTATTTTTATTTATCGAATTAAATTATTGCAGCATTAATCATTTTATGTAATCTCCAGAGAGAAAATAAAATCCATTATAATAATGGTATCACTTACCTTCATAAATAATAATAAACGTATAAAAAAATGATCAAATAAAAAAATAAAATATTAAAATGTATGGAATACATATGAAAACATTTTTTAATCAATAGATATTCTTCAAGTTAGTTTGAAGTATTTTTGAATTGCCCAATAATCTAAGCCTTTTCTCACATGATTTTTTTTAGTACTTACATGAAAATTATGGCACCTACATATAAGTAGCAGTAGTAGTACAAAAAGCCCTTTAAGCAATTTTGGTTAAGGTTTATTCTGTAGACCACTGCACAACCACGAAGACTATCTGACGTTTGTTTAACTGAAATAAAGGACTTTTAAAACATCGAAACTTAGTTAAACAGTTAGTTAAACCGATTTAATTCACAAAACTTTATTACAGGTATCTGTCTACTTCAAAGATAACGGATCAATGGGGTTAAAGTAACTGATATCTCCGGAAAGTCACTATCAAGAATAATAATTGATTTCCTATTTAAAAAAAAAAAAACATCACATAACTATTATTTATTGCCTAAAATATTTGTTGTCGGAAAGGTAATTTAATATCTTTTAGTCAGTAAGTACACAACTACAATATTTTTCAATCTAAATTTTTTCTAATCATTTATACAGACCATTAAGGTAATGTTTAAACCAAAAGACTGATGTTTATTGATAATGGTATTAACGATTGTTAAAGGTCAAACTAACATGGTGGATTTTTTCGGTAAATAGTTTAAAATATTAATGCCACCTGTTTTAACAGGGTGAAGAAAAATACATTGTTTGACATAGGGGAGGGTGGGGCATGTTGTGACAATGCGTTTAAACTTCCCTGCTATTTGAAATATCGCTGCGTGTATCGCTTCGTTTCGTGTGAACCCCTCAGCGTCTGTTAAGTTGCTGTCAAAACAACGGCGCCGTGCGGTTGATTTCTTTAAAGATAAAGTAGTTCTAAGGTAAAGTTTGGTTTTGAGGTGCTAAACCAACTTTTTATAAAATAATTCGAAGCGTTCTGCTAGCCTGCCTACACGGCGAGTTATTTCATAATTTATTTACCAAATATTTCGTCTTTTGGTGTATTATTACCGATAGACGTATAGGTTGTGTCAAATAAATTATTTTTGGCAAAATAGTCTTGTGGGACGAGTTGCACATCAAGGTGAGGGCGAGTTGTACACGAGTTTGTTCACATTTTTTCAGTTGTAGGCGAGTTGTTCACGTACCAAAATAAGACAAAATAATTAATTTTTCATATTTAAGATTATGTGGAATTCAATAGTTAAGAAAAGTCAATTATAATTATATTTGTTGTTTTCCAGGTAACAAAATGGTATGAAATTACATTTAAAAAAAAAAAACGGAGGGGGTAGTTCCCGAAAAAAATTTTGAACGCGCCGCTGTTGAGGTTGAGATCTCATAATAATAAAACTTATATTACATATAACCACTTATCCTATATTTTTCCTATCTTTTATATCAATTTTATTACTTAACTACTATATTATAAAGTTCGCCACAATTTGCCCCACCTTTGTCACAACTCACCCCTTGAGTGGGTCAGGTTGTGAGAAGTCTCATTTTTTCAATAATTATATTTTGTCGCTTTGTTTCTATGTAAAAAGGTCAATAATACCAAAATAATATAGGCAAAGAGTTATTTGTTTCTATTAAAATGTTAAACCTTTGATTTAATTAAAGATGGATCTACTATACTCAGTTTTGTAATTTAGTCACCACATGCCCCACCTTCCCCCAATAATATCAAATTGTTACCTTTTCACAACATTCACTGAGCACTGTGGTTATTTCAGAATCTAATAAAGTCTGTTCTTATCACTTCTGATTCATAAAATCTCAACTCATCAAATTCTTTCGACAACACATGCATACACTTTTTTTGTTTTTTGTTTTTATTAATCTTGATAAAACATAATTACAAAGGCAAGTACGATGTCTGTCTCATTGTAACAATCAAAATATAATAAAAATAAAAAACACATACATTTGTTGTAGACCATTTTTATTTTAGTGTTAATAAAATAAAAGTGGTCTACAACAAATTTATGTGTTTTTTATTGTTAATTATGGCGAGCCACAAAGTTAATGCTTTTTACAAATATAAAATATAATAAAATGGTTATGGCAGAAGTTTGAAGATATTATTTAGAATATATATAATATACGTGTTATATTTTGGTAGTTTTATAATTCAGGTGAAAGTTAATGTAAAAATAAAATTTGAAACTTTTCTTAAACAAAACACTTTGTTATGAACATAAACATAAATAATGCTTAGCGAACGGGCAGGAAGATGCAATACTGAAAACTATGCGGTTTATTAAATTTAAGATTAAGGGCGAGAGGGACATCAGTGAGTTATTATTTATTAATTCAAAATAATGATAGTATTATTACGCAATACGATAGACATGAAGTTTTTAAATGGAAAAATATTTATCAAATATTTTATAAACTTACATAGGCTTAGCATTTATCAAAATATAATCAGAAATATTACTTTTTCTGAACGTCCCATTGCATGTTTTAAAAAATATTTAAAATACGAATATGATTTTTACAGTGGAAAAAAGTATTTTTAATCCTTTATCGTTGCGTTTTTGTAAATAAACGTAACCAAAGATTTGTAATCCTCATTACAAATATAAAAAAAAACATTAAAGTTACGTAGTGTTCATGAAAAAATTAAACTACATACTGTTCTTTTTTTAAATTTATCTTATCGTCAAGTTACAGAAAAACCTTCTCAGCATTTTTTAAGGATTGACTTTTTAAATGTTTTTGTAAAACATGCGTAAAACGGTCAGAAATGTGTAATATTTCTGATTATATTTTGATAAATGCTAAGCCCATGCAAATTTAAAAATAAACGTTATAAATATTTTTCTCTTTAAAAACACCATGTTTATCGTATTGCACAATAATATTATCAGTATTTTGAAGTAATCAATAATAACTCTCCGACGTCCCTCTCCCCGTTAAATAACGAATGTTTCATCCTCAGCGCCCTGATTTTTCACAAAAATGGTGCTACGCAAATCATTCAATTATTATTATTATTATGGTAAGGCTAAAGCGGTGGTTAACATATTTAATAATTCAATTTTTTGATCGAGAGCTGGTACCAAATAGCAACCAGTTAATCAATTTTTGGAAGATGGTTCATAACATTTAAAAAATTTGGTTATATGAAATAAAAACAAATTAAAAGTTTTCGTGACATTACCATAGATTTTAATCACGCCTTTTGCTATAACATGGATGAAATAGCTTAGCTTAAGAAGAACAGCTGCGATGCCAGTTTCATACATAACTTAATTTTGGATTTGGGGCCAAAATACACATCCAAACTGAATGATATATATATTTTTTAAATTTAAGGGTTAGTTAATATCTAGTAAGGATGAGGCGTATTTTATTTATTTTTGTTTTATTCATGAAATAATGGCCATTCAAGGAATTAATTTTTCGCGATTTTAGAGGCACCTTCAACAATTATTTGGGGGCTAACGGTAATCTAAAAAAATGTTTTACCCCATCTGCTTTGAAAACATAGTAAAACATAAAATAACTTTTTTGTTAAATATTAAGATAAGCATTTTTTTTTAAAATATTGAACTATACGCCATGAAAAAATTTTTTTTTCATAATTTTTCATTTCCGGGTTTATTGTAGTTTAAAAAAAAATAATCATATTTGCTAAGTAAATATGAACATGTAAATAAAAATATAAAAATAAAACATTTAAAAAAAAAACTTTTTTTTGGGTCGATATTTTGAATTATGTACGGCAAATTTGTGTTCCAACGTAAATTGGTCTTTTTTAATTTAATTTAAAGTCCACTAGAATGCTTATTTTCATATTTAAAAAATATGTGTATTTTATTATATTTACAAATCAGACGGGCTAAAACTTTTTTTAAATCACCGTTAGCCCCCAATTAATAAAATCGCGAAAAATCAATTCCTTTAATGGCCTATATTTCATAACGTAAAACTAAAATAAATAAATTACTTCTAATCCGTAATATACTTTTTGATAAAAAAAAATCATTAGGTTTAGGTGAGTATTTTGGCCTAAGCTCTAAAATTAAGTTTTGTATGAAACAGGCCGCGCAGCCGTTCCTCTAAGTGATCTATATTACTTTAAGATTCTTTAGGGTTAAACATAAAATTATTTATGATTGTCGTTATCACAGATTTTAGGATAAAAATACACTTTTAGTATGAATGCGATGCTTTTAAACATTGAGATGAATTGTTTGTTGGCCGGTGTATATGTGTTAGTGTTATAATAAAATATTATGTTATTATAAGTTTTTTGAGGAATTGAGCTCACGGGTAGACGAAACGTAATACGCGTTCACAGTAGAAAGAAACACTTTTAGCAAGTAACGCTTTTAAATATTGAAACGAATTGTTTGTTAGCGGGTGTACACATGGAATATGAAATGGAATACATATAGGTTTAAAGCTCAAGTCCTCCAAGAAACTTATCAAAATACAATATTTTTTGTAACAATTACAATAAACAATTCATCTCAATATTTAAAAGCGTTATTCTAAAAATGTATTTCTTTTTAAAATATTTAAATTAACGGCATGTCTGAGCGTTAATATTATACATATTGTAAAGTTAACTTGGATAACTTCAAAATATTTAGCGAGTGTTGAATACTCCTTTAAATATTTTTGTTAGGTTTCTGCGGCACGTGGAAGAGCTTGTATAAGCCAAACTTGCAGAGGGAGGACCCTCTTTGTTACACACGATAAAACAACAAACAGAGTGCTTTTAAAATGATGTAATGGATTCCTGTCTCTATTGGCACGGCGATCGACACAAAACTGTGCATGCCGACGGCCAATTAATAACATGGCCTAAGTGACACTAATCCGAAAAGAAAATAAAACATAAAAGTATTGAAAGCATGTAAACCTCATTAGTGTTACTAGTAAGTATTTTAATATATGTACAGTTTCTACGTAACACTACCAGAAATAACACAATTCAATAACATCATTCAAATTTAGTTCAATATATATCATTTTTTGGACTAGGACTTATGTAAAAGAGCCAATGTCCTTTTCCGGTGAATCTATTAAAATATATATATATATATATATAATTTGTTCAAAAGAAAAGGTGAATTTTGAATTTTAGCGGGCTGTGTACATTCGATTATCGATTTTTTTTGTTATGTTGGTACACATATTTTTATCATATGTTAGCATTATCAGCCATTTTGGATTAGTGGTTTGTTTTTGACATCTGGAAAGGTTAGTCACGTTTTTGTGTGTTCTTCGATTTTTTTTTCCATTTCAAATGGATCAAAGAATATGTATTAACCCTAGAAAGATAATAATAATAATAATAATAGTTGGATGATTTGTATAGCGCCGTTTTTGTGAAAAATCACCTCAAGGGCGCTGTACAAATATTTCTTCACTAATTATGTACAAACAGATACAGAAAAACATACTTACCTGGCAAGTCACTTCAGATGAACACAGTTTTAGAAAAAAATATTCATAGAGATGATAGTTTTACATGGTTATTTGTTTCTCCTTTTCTATTGATGTTACATTTATTAGATGATTGGTGGCACAAGAAGAGGTGGTATTTATTGAATTATTGGTATTAATTTTTAGGACTGGAAAGTATTCATAAAATCTTATTATATATAACGTAAAAGATAATCATACGTCTCAGAGACGTATCGCATGTAATTAGCGTATTTAAAAAAAAGAAGTGTACTTATTTTTTAAAATTAGTACTATAAATAGTTGTTTATGTGTTAATTAGTGAAATAAAACAATGATTTACTAAAAATAAAATATATTTTGAAAATTACAAACAAAAATGTAAACTCCCTTACAAATCAACAACAACAAAAAAACTTATTTTCTAAAGGAACTTTCAATTAACTTACAGTCTAAATGGTTGCTTATTTGGCACGTTTTATCTTATATTAAAAATAATAATTATTATTTATTACTTTAAATCACATAATAATGATATTGAATGCAATCAAAACACACGTCGCGTTTATGGCTACCACACACAGATTTTTTGCACTTTATGCAAGATAACTTTGACATTCTGCGAATTTTAGAAGGACAATATGAACAATACCTCTTCTTTTTTACAGCAGGCTCTTCTTGATCTGTCTGATCACTATTTGTAATAACCTGTGGCAGGAATTCCGATATGTTTTTCCGAACAGTTCTCTTCAAAGTTGGTGCCTCTAACCTTTTTTCCATCCATGGTGAAGTAAGCTCTGTACTCAATTTCTTCATATAATGTTTACGGCTAAGTGGCTTTTCATTCTTTGATAGAATGTTGTGACAATAAATGACATATGAGTTCAAAAAACCTATGTTAAGTATGCCGTAAAGTACAGCCATTGGCCATCTGTTTGTCTTTCTAGAGCAAGACATTGACGAACACATTTGGTCGAATGTGTCGACACCTCCCTTTGTCTGATTATAATACATGACCATCTGAGGTTTTCCAGCTGTTTGATTTATTGTACCGTCCTCATCATAAGATGACAACAAATAAACCATTTTCGATGGTTTTGGTTTATATGACACGAGAGTCAAAGGACCGTCATAACAAAACATTGATGTGCCCACAGCTCGCGATCGAGTATTTTTCATTTGTTCTGGAATTTCTCGCTTGTTTGAACGTATAGTGCCGACCAGTGTAAGTTTTTAAGGTTTCTGCAGTAATGATTTTGCCAAAACACAGACGTAAACCAGTTATCACATGTGATGTTACGATTTGTACCATGCACCGACTTCGACAGTTCTTTGACATAAAATTCACCTTGAGGAAGACCGTTGGTATTGGTTGCCTTTTCAATGTATGCCATTTATCATATATTTAGTGCCACTATCGCATATCATAGGAATTTTTATCCCATACTTATTCGGCTTATTGGGAATGTACATCCTAAACGGACACCTTCCCCGAAATCCCAGTAGCTGCTCGTCTACGGTAAGATGTGGTCCGGGTGTGTAGTTAATTATACATTGATTTATCAACATATCCCAAACTTTTCTGACCGGTATAAATGGATCTTCTGTTTTGAGTGATGGATGTAACAATTTGTCGTCCATGCGAAGACATCTAATTAGACAATCGAACCTATCACGGCTCATGACTGCTACGCAGCGAGTATCTGAAAAAGACCTGTCAAAGAGTTTTTCCGTTGAAAGGTGGTTATCCTTCATAGCAGCAGATAATGTTAAAATTCCGATCAGCGCACGAATTTCTACTTCACTGGTATCTTTAAAAGTTGCACTAAACTTGGTTTCCGTTCCACTCTCTCTGTCTCTGACTTCTTTTTCCTGGCGTTTTAGGGAAATCTCTACGTTTGTCCATCTCTCTATTTCACTTACTATTTCATCGGTTATAAACAAATTGAAACATAACAAAGGGTGGTAGAGGCTTTTGCACGTTCGAGTTGAACCTCTAGTCGTTCGAACAATATTTATTGCCGTGGTTCTATGGTGAATTGTACCCCTGTTTGTAGCCCAGCGATGTTTGTTTTTACCTCTGAGTTGGTATTATCTTCCTCAGTTGCATCTTCCATAGATGAGGACGTACAGGGTAGTTTGTCTTGTCCGGTTTGTCGTGGAAAGACAACATGCTCCTTTTACACTTAAAATTGTGTGGAAGAACGTTTTTTTTTAAACAAGCTGCCTCACATGAGTTTGAATTTCATATAATTATATTCAGAATACTAGAATACACCAGATAATGGGTGCGGTCAACATGAAGTTATCATTTTATTAATACAATATTCTATTATTAAACAAAGGGGGATAAAAGATAAATATGTAATGAGGTATAATAACATTGAAATGAACCTCGCAACAGTAAATCCGAATTTACAGCTTATTTTGTCAAATGTCCTCTTCATTTCAACAAACCATTTTTGTTTGGGATCGTGTGGTATGGTAACAAATGTGTTTCCCGGTGCCGTATGTGATGTATTAACACACCTAGCAACCGAACAGTATTTGCAGCTGGGCATTATTCAAGAATTAAAAGACAAGAGGCTATAATTTCAATATTCCCGGTAGCGTAAACAGAGCAAACACATATATGGTACAATAGTACTAGCATAGATATACCACTCTCAGTAATAGTCGTGACAGAAACGGTTTGTCTATAGCGAAGTATGACGTCATGCAGCAGAGAATCGCAAAACAGAGTGAATATTTTTTTCAAATTCAATGCCGTCATACCTACGTAGTGTATACCATTGTTACGCGGATGACAGTACAGTCCATGATAGATTTTTGTTTGACAAGCCCCCAAAGGGCACGCAAACTTCAACGGCTCGGAGGGCTTTGAAGCAGGGAATGGACGGTTACATCGAGAGGTTTTCCTCTTGGGTTAAGAATAATCTCGTCGAAATTAATGTTTCAAAGACCCAATCATGTCTGATCAAGTCTAAAGGGGATCTAAATGACAATCCGGTCTCCTTTAACAGAAGCAATCTTCCCAACAAGCCCTCCATTGATATGCTTGGTGTAACCTGAAGTGATCCTTCGATGGAGCTCAGGGAATGTATGGGAGCTCCATCGAAGCCAGTGTAAAGTTAGCCTCTCAAAAGCTGGGCGCACTGTACAGAGCCCGCAGATACTTTATTGCTGCACTTGACCCTGTACAAATCGCAAGTACACCCACTGTAAACCGAATGATATTTTTATTTATTTATAGGTATAGTAAATATGTAGTAAGGATTAGAAGTAATAGTATATATATGTGTACGTTCGACCGGTCAGTGGCTGAGTTGGCATCGCGTTTGTGTCTCACCCAGGCGTCGTGAGTTCAATTCCTCGGCTGGCTAAGTCCTCCATACGACACAAGCAACATCTTCCGATTACTGTGAAGGTAGTAGGAGAATTTCAAATATTGTTAGGTTATTCGTAACCAGGGAATATTTGTCTTTCTTTTTAAAAAAATAAAATAAACTATCCTCTAAAACGCTTACTAGAAGAGTGACAATACAAAATTGTCACCATGGTATAATGGACTAGTCGCAGTGGAAGTCCAATTCTTTATTCCATGATGAAAAACTTTATGTTTCGTCATTTTTTCTTTAATAAGTAGGATGAAATTGGGCGAAGAAAAATCAAATAAAAATCCTCGTTGGAGTCTTAAATAAAACCCATGAAAACATAAAAAAAAAACAAAATATTGCGCAAGTATTATGAATGCTCTAGGAGTTCTCGATCAGCCCAAGGTTGTAAGGCTTGGACTTTTTGAATTAATGTTATTTATATTATATCAAAACACGAAGGGGGCGAGAATAAATGTTTTAGAAGCACTCGCATAACAATATCACCGATATGTGTCGGTTCAAGTTACTGCACCGAAATAAACTGTGTTTAGAAGTTGAATTTCATCACCATTTAAACAATTTTAATCAAGAAACTTAAACTCATTTCAACAAATGCATTTTAATTTAAATCACCTGAAAATAATAATAAATCCAGTTCAATAGGGCAAAATCTTATATATATCCAACTTTTCCTCACTTAGTACAAACAAATTTCCTTCCCACATTAAACCCGCGTTCTATACTGATATAACAGTTTAGGTAAATTACTAAAAAACACTAGAGATAGAGAGCATAAATTAAGCCACGCAGGCATTTACCAACTATGTTGTAATGATTGTTCATCGTTCTACATAGGTAAATCAACTAGAAATATAATTATTAGAGTCACAGAACATTTAAGATGCTTAAATAATAATAACTTCTCAGAATTTGCCAATCATCTAATTTCCAAAGATCACACTTTTAACAAGGACACTGGGGTAAAAATTTTTCACCGTAATAATAAATGCAATAAATTGGATATCTTAGAAGCACTCGAAATTAGAAAATCCCTGAATAATAATGCTAGTATTTTAATTAACCAAATTAACTTATCGTTTTGTCCCATTCTTAATATGTTTCCAATAAACCGCTCTGTTCTTCAATGAAATCCCGCAATTACCACTACCCATTTGCTCACCCCCCACTCCAACACCTAAACTTTATGTCTTGTCAATATTCTATATCATAAGTTAGTTATAATATTCTCCTGACGAAGGAAGGGTGCTTCCGAAACCGGTAGTGTTAATAAAATAAAAGTGATCTACAAAAAAATGATGTGTTTTTTATTGTAAATTATGGCGAGCCACAAAGTTAATGCTTTTTACAATTATGAATTTATGTTTATTAATAATGATACTACAAAGTAATAATACATATATCAATGAAATTAATGATCTATTTAATTATGTGACCATTTCAGGTTCCCCTAAATGTTGTGAAATTCCTATTTTTCAACAATAATGAATGGTGCCTTTGATTGGGCCAGACTTTTAAATAAAAATACGTCCAGCTCTTGATATTCGATGGTAACATGTAAGACTCTTGCCCTCTGGCAGCCCATGCTATAACCTTCCAGACTGTATTGCTATTGAAATAAATATTTTAACAAAGCTACGCGTATTTTTTTATTCATATATATTTATTGATCAATTTGATTACAGAGTACGTTCCTTAGAACCTTAACAATAGTTATAAAATTTGATTTAAGGATTTTTTAAAAAATGTTTTTTCTTCTATGCAAACAGACGCTTCTGTTTATAAGAGGGGTGAGTATTATGATGACAAAAGGAGTATATTTTGAATCTATAATTAATTTGATATAAGGAAGTGTGAATAAAAAAAAATGCATATTTTGAAAAAAGTATACATTCTTTAATCGCTTTTATTCGTTTTTAGGCATTTGTCGTCATCAATTTTTCTGATGTTTCCCGTTAGGCTGTTGAAGTATTTTTCCCTAGATATGTGTCATGATGTTGTGTCCATGAGGTGTACATTTCTGTGATGGGAATGCGAGTTTTTGGTGTGTACGACTTACAGTAAAGAAACTATGATTATGTTTTTTCTTTCATAATTTTATTTAAATCATTAAATTCTTAAAAAATAGGGTTTGTTGGAGAATCACTTATAAAAAAAAAATTCTTACAATTAGACGTTCCACAGTTTCAACAGGGAGTAGATAGTTTTGTATACTGCTCCCAGCTGATTACAGCGTATCGGATATTTGATTGTACTATAGCAGTGTAGACAGATTTATTTATTTTTTAAATGTTTATTAATTACATACAATGGGAACTTGTACCCGCTAAATCACTGCAAGTAGCTTGTCAGCAGGAGGTTAGTTCAACAATATTATATAATACAACAATAGATAACAATCATCATACAAATGTAGCGCAATAATAGATTAAAATAAGTACAAAAGTTGGAAAAAATATTTTAAGAAATATGAAAACAGCCTAACAGTTTTGTTATAAAGATACTAGACTCCAATTACATAATACAGACTTAAATAATATTATTAATATATCAAAATATCAGAAGGTATTTCACAAATAGAGATAAAAATAATTAAACAGTATAACAGTTTTGTTACAGTAAGGATAAACTCATGTAATATGCAAGCACTGAACAACCATAAATTCATTTGAATTATATTCTTTTTAAATATGACAACACTAAAAGATAAAAGACGATCAGCCTGCCCTCTTTTGTTTGCAAAACAAAATCTTCATTCGCTTTCCTGCCTCTCGCTGAATCGGACGTGTTGTACAATATACTAGTGACTTGTTGATTCGCATATTACAATCACTCCTAGTTATTAATTACCTTCTGAACTTTGTACGCGTTGAGAAATAAATCAATCAAATGGTGACCCTTCCTTTATTAATATCTCCGCGACAAACTTTAACGAAAGCGCTTTGGTAAGTATTGGTAAGTATCGTTAAATCGGCAACCTCCCGACGTGATTAATTAATTAACTAATTAACCGTTACACGATTAAAATCATTTAATCGTTAAATTGGTGACCCCGACGTGACATTAACGAAGCCGTAAAATAATCCCGTATCAACGTTGAAGGACGTAATTTCATAATATATACTGATCACAAGCCGATCACCTTTGCCTTTAGCAAGAAACGAGCCTCTAGCTCTCCACGTCAAGAAAGACAGTTGGATTATATTGCACAGTTCTCAACAGATATTAGGCATATCTCTGGACTCCAGAATATAGTAGCTGACACCCTATCCCGCATTGAGGAGATATACTGTCCTACTAAAATTGACCATGGGAAGATGGCAGAAGCGCAGTGTCAAAACGACGAATTTATTAAGGCGAAAGATGACACCGGCCTCTCCCTGCGTCAAATGGTGATACCCGGCACAGACAGATCACTATGGTGTGACATATCAACTGGCCATGTCAGACCTTTTGTTCCAGCTTCCATGCGAACAGAGATGGCGAAAAGCAATCAAAAGCAACTTCCGTAGAAATACACCAATACGCCCAGATCGGGCACTTTACCGTACATTGAGATGGCAACCTTACCTATTGAAACTATAAATTACAATTACTTAATGAAAGAACTAAATTAATTAAAACTCTCACATAGAAGACTTGTTTCTCACGGAAGTTTTAATAAAAAAAAATCTAATGGCATTACAGAGAGCCCTGATGTGGTCAGATTAATTAAATTTAATATTCCATCTAGAACTACTCCATTTAAAGTTTATTCAAAGGTAACAATAATTTCACTAATGAGTCATTCAAAAAACCACTTGTACCTAGACTTCATCCAGAAGTTAATATTTTTTCAGACAGTAGATATCTTGATATGGCGAGCTAACGAAAGTTGGTTTTCACGATGCATTTTAATAGATTGTTATGGTAGCAGAAAGGCCCCTCGTTGGGAACCAGCGTTATGGTAGGCAGTTAAAACGCGTTGGAGCGACAGAGTTAAAGAAATGAATAAGATACCATCCACGTTGGTCGTCAGTGTTAAGGTTAAAAAAACGTGGCCCCCAAGTCGGTGGCCAGTGTAATGGGAAATCAAACCCAACGATGCAGAGACGGGGTAATAATACAGAGACAGGTTAACTCACCTCAAGGACTGACGCGAGGGTCGATCTCAGGGTTCCACCAGGTTAGCTCAGTTGGTAAGGGCATCACAGCTCTTGTCTCAAAGTCGCAGATCGACGCAGTCTCATATCGGACTCAATGGAAAGGGGACTTAACTACCAATGGAAAGATGCGTGCTTTCTAGACAGGGTTTATTTTACGGGGAAAACATTTATAGGTATTACATACGGGGTTCAAAACAAGGTGCAGAACCTAACCTAATCTGAGTTTCGATAATCTCTCTCGCAGGTGAATCTCAAATCGGACAATTACTATTGACGTTTTGTAGCACATACAAAGAGGAAATGGTTTACAGCTTACATGAGTTGATCGGCGCCTATCAGCACGCGCCTCTATTGCAACGGGTGGCGCCGATGGCTCTCCGGGTCTCACGCGGACAGCGTCCGCTGGCTAATAGGAAGTTAATGCACTCCTCACCGATTTTACCAATTAGAGTTATGCAAAGACATTGAGTTTACAATGTAATAAATGTGAGTAAGGCAAGATGACAAAATGCCAGAAATCAAACAGGGCGGCCACGTGTCCTACGGGCACCCCGCGCGTACCTTTCGCTTCTGGGTCTGGGATCGTAATGGCGGATCGGTGGGCGTTTGCTCAGTGCGAGCCCACGCCGTAATGCGGCCGGAAGTTGTGACCGACTCGCTTGTCTCGCCGGCCAAAAACCACGATGGAGGGCGGAAACGTGTCGCTATTGGTCGGAGCGTGAAGTTAGCGACGAGCGGCTAGATGTATTTTACAACGACTAAATTTTTTTTATTTTTTTATTGTAGCTACTTTGTTACGTAACAAGATCTTATGTGAAATACGGTCTTAATAAATTATAGATATTGATGCGCAAATCCTCCAACAGTAGGTGGCATTATATTATTCATTCATTTACTTTACTCTTCAACAGAATGCATGACACAATTACAGCAAAAAAAAAGAAATTAGTTGTGATTCTAATTACACGTAATTACACATAAACATCTTAAAATGATTTTTTTTTGTTTTATTAAAAAACCGTTGTAACTTTTTTCCACTTATTTATTTTCGACCGGACCGGTTTCACCCTATCACGGGCATCCTCAGACTGCTGAAATGAATACTAAATCTGTGTAATTATAGTAAATTCTATGTAATTAAAGTATCCGTCTTCCAGGGGGTAATAAACTATCCCGAAAGTAGTTTTTAAAAACAGAATAAACAGTACCGTCAGCAATAAAATAAATTTCGCACAATAAAAACAATATTAGAAAAGCAGGGAGCTCACTCCCGACATCCATGCTATATATACCATAGATTTAGTATTCATTGTACCAGTCTGAGGATGCCCGCGATAGGGTGAAACCGGTCCGGTCGAAAATAAATAAGTGGAAAAAGTTACAAAGGTTTTTTAATAAAAAAATAAATCATTTTAATATGGAATTCCACCATGAATTGACAGTTTCAAAATTAGAAATAAATAAACATGTTATCTGTAGCCTTCGATTTACTTGCATAGTATCTATAAAATAAAACTAAGAAAATATATGAAGTATTTACAAATCCATATTTGAAGTAAATGAGGTTCTTAACTCTTGGGAATATAATGGATGGAAATAAACGTAGTGCATATTTTTAAATTTATTTTTATATTAACCAATATATATCTATAGTTATCAAGGTTCCTTTTGTAGAAATCCATTTTAATTTAAAGTTTAAAGAGTGAGACAGTTTGATAATGCCTTCGAAAGGAGAAATAGCTGTCATGCATAATGATAATTACATAGCAGAACTTTTTAATAAGGATACTGTTTTTAAAAAGAAATATTTAGAGTTATTATTGAATTTGTGAAAACTTCGATGTGGTGTTTTCACAAACTGCTGGTGCAGTTAAACACGTGTGGCAGATTTAAAGTTCATATTTCTGTGTTTTTCTTGACTAGTTTTTGGGATATTGTGCTGTGTTACGCTCCCTCCTCCTGTAGACAACGTGTAGCAAAGCGTTACAGTGTCCATCATGAGGGCAGATTTGTATGCTCAATTCATTAACATTTTTCAAATGATCGTAAAATATTTCTTTTTATGGAAACATAACTGGTTAATGGTTACAATACACCAAAAAATCACTAACTAACTAACCATCAGAGGACAGAGAGGCAGGCAGAGAGGACGGACTGCCAAACAACTCGATCTTGGCAAACACATTCGCCTCAGAGATCTCATTTCTGTAGCATTCAGTCTACTTTCATCCTTCCATTCCTAACTGCCATACATTATACGTTGGAATCAGCACTCCATTGTGGACTGCTAGCTTCACTTATCTGGACAACTTAATGCTAGCGCCAACTGCATTCAGTCATCCGTTAAAGGAGTTTCCTTCATTCACCCTCCTTTCAATATTCCTATCAGTATTTCCATTTCAATTCCCAAATACATAAACTCATCGACCTGCTCCAAGTATTAATCATTCAAAACTACATTGCACACTGTTTTCGTACCCTCTCTTTCAACTTACTTTAGGCTTACTTACAATCACCATTAGCTCATTCTTCAAAGATACTTAGTTCATTCTAGATACGAGGGACTGTAAATATTCCATACTGTTAGCAATCAGTACCGCATCATCCGCATACAGCAGGCAACATACTTTCAGATTATTCATTTTCGCACCCAAGCCCACCTCTTTCAATTCTTGCATCCATGTATAGATTAAATATCACCGGTGACATTACGCTGCCTTACTTTCGTGATTTCAAACCACACCGTAAAATCGCCATTTTCCCTAGCGCATGCAAAACTTCCTTCGTACAGAGAGGCGAATGCCTGTATAATATTAGTATTCACTCCGTACTTAAACAATGCCTTCGACAACTTGTTTCTGTTAACTCGCTCACATGCCTTTTGCAGATTGTCTCTTCAAATATCCCTTTTTAGAACATTAAAAGTTTCACTCGGAACGTTAAGTAGGTATTTCCCAATGTGAGTCGGCAGGTGCCTTTTCAGAGGTCTTTTTTCCGAATAAGAATAGTTTCACTTGGAACATGAATAAGGTTTTTTCCACTGTGAGTCAGCAAGTGCATTTTTAGTTGTTGCTTTCTAGAAAACAAAAATTTGCAGATAAAACATGAAAAGGGTTTCTCTCCACCGTGAATCAGAGAGTGAGTTTTTAAAGCTCCCCTTGTAGAACACGAATATTTGCAATCGGAACATGAAAAAGGTTTTTCTCCACTGTGAGTCAGCAAGTGCCTTCTTAGATATCCCTTTCGTGAAAACGACGACTTACAAATGGAACATGAAAAAGGTTTCTCTCCAGTGTGAGTCAAAGAGTGAATTTTTAGAGCTCCCTTTGTAGAACACACATAGTTGCAGTCGGAACATGAGAAAGGTTTTTCTCCAGTGTGATTTAGAATGTGTCTCTTCAAACTAAAGTTAGAAGAAAATATTTTTTTGCAATCAGAACAAGAAAAGAGATTTTCTCCACTGTGATTCAGCAAGTGCCTTCTCAGACGTACCTTCCGAAAAAAGGACAATTTGCAGATGTAACATGTAAAAGGTTTCTTTCCACTGTGAGTCAACATGTGACGCTTCAAATATCGCTTTCGCGAACACGAATAGTTACAGTCGGAACATATAAAAGGTTTTTCTTCACTGTGAGTCAGAAAGTGAGATTTTAGACTTGCCTTTGTTGAAGACGAATATTTGCAATCAGAACATGAAAAAGGTTTTTCTTCACTGTGATTCAGCAAGTGCCTTCTTAGTTGTTCCTTTTGAGAACACAAATATTTGCAGATAGAACATGAAAAAGGTTTCTCTCCACTGTGAGTCAGAGTGTGAGTTTTTAGAGCTGCCCTTGTAGAACACGAAAATTTGCAGTCGGAACATGAAAAAGGTTTTTTTCCACTGTGAGTCAGTAAGTGCTTTTTTAGATGTTCCTTTCGAGAAAAAGAAGAGTTACAGATGGAACATAAAAAAGGTTTTTTTCCGATGTGAACTAGAATGTGTCTCTTCAAATTTGACTTACAAGAAAATGTGTTTTTGCAATCAGAACATGAAAAAGGTTTTTCTCCAGTGTGAGTCAGCAAGTGCCTTCTTAGAGATCCCTTTGTAGAACACAAATAGTTGCAGTCTGAACACGAGAAATGTTTTTCTTCACTGTGAGTTAGAATGTGTACCTTTAAACTTCCCTTTGCAGAAAATGCCTTATTGCAATCAGAACAACAAAAGGGTTTTTCTCTACTGTGAGTCAGCAAGTGCGTTCTTAGATGTCCTTTTTGAGAAGAAGAATAGTTACACTGGGAACATGAATAAGGTTTTTCTCCACTGTGAGTCAGCAAGTGATTTTTTTGACTTCCCTTTGTAGAACACGAATATTTACAGTCGGAACATGAGTAAGGTTTGTCTCCCGTGTGAGTGCGCACGTGCAGTAGCAATGGAGACTTGTATGAGCAGTAGTTACAATGGGGACAAGAGAATCGTTTCCCCCCAGGATGCGTCTTTGCGTCTGTAAAGTCTGCAAAAGATTAGGGATTGAGCCTAATAATTTTAAGCACGGTAAATTCATTAAAAAATTGACTAAAATAGGGAGGGCACAACAAAAGTTAGTTTTACCTGCAGTCTGGGTAATTATATCAGAGTGATCTAAGCTTTCCTTTTTAACATCTAGGAGGTCTATGTCTATTTCCGTATGAGGAATTCCTCCGTCATCTTCTTCTCGGGGTCCTGGTTCAGCCTTGATGGCAACAGTCTCCACCTTAATTAAACCTGGAAAAACAAAACAACAATACGTACGTAATATATAGGAGCAGGGAATTACATTTTAAATTACGGAACCCTAATGTCCGTATCAGGGACCGATGCTTCAAGATGGAAAAAGCGTTTGCCCTTGAATACCTTCACAATGGTTTTGATGTTTAAAGCCAATAGAATAATGGGTAAATATTTCCACTTGGGACTCACTTGAAAAACGCGTAAATATTGAAATAGAATTGACGCCATCTTTAATGTTGTTAGTATGATGTGTCATTTGACCTTTGTCGGAAGTGCCAACTGCATATAATGGATATTTAAAGAATAGGTTGTTATGGTCTTAGTTTGGGTAAATAAAGAAAAAGACACTCCACATGGAAACTGGATGAAAAAAAATCGTCCATTAACGCCTTAAGAACCTTTAGTATATTTAATATTTGCAGTTGGCACTAAGCATGGAACTGTTGTCTAAAGTGGGTTACACACGACCGGTTGGACCAGTGGTTTCGCCATAAATGGGAAAAACGAACCATGCGGCGGCAACTTCCTGGCGCAGGAAAAGGGACAACGGAATTACTAGAGTTAATATTTCCTGTAAAAACCAAGAGTGCAGCGGCGGCAATCAGGCGGGCCAGCAGTGTGGCTGACGGCAAAAACATGTTAATCGAGTTTCTAGTTTTTGACTTGGCAATAAGGGCAATACTCCTTGTCTCCGCTGAGCGAAGCGGTCTTGAAATTTGAAACATCACTATTTATCGTTTTAAAATGATACATACATGAGTTCGATACAATATTAACTTATATTTTAAATTCAATTTTTCGTTTAACTTTAATAAAATTTAAAAATTAATATCTTCGATTTGAATTTCCTCTGGTAAATCTCTAAAGAAATATGCACTGGAACATGTCCATCTCATGATTCGAAAAGTTGACAGTTATATTTTAAAATTTTCTTAACTGATATTTATAGATTTTGGTACAAAGCTTAGATTAATTTCGACCACCAAGCTAGGCACATGCCCCTATTATGGTAGTCGACATATTACGATCCATTTTTTTCCATACAATATATTCGTATTTTATTAACTACGGTTTTTGTATGAAAAAAGGAAAATAAAATTGCATTTTGTCATATGTGACATATAACCCCCGATTAAGCAAAAGATTTCTAAAATAGAAGTTCCTTTTCTTTGATTATTAATATCGATATAATAGCCATTGTACCGGTTGCTACAAAATCAACAAAATTAAAAAAAAATCCTTTTTTAGTCCCAAGTGGAAATATTTACGCACAATGTTTTATTCAATCATTTATATATATATGTATGTAAATGGTTTTAGTAAAAACTGAGGCATCTGAAGCATTTTTTGAGAGATGTAAGATAAATGTTTGCTTAGTCTTGCAGTTTCCTGTAAAGATTCAATTTAAGGTTAATACCAAGTAACATATTTACGACAAGAGAGTACGTCGTGAACAAGCATATTATGCCCGTCTACAAAAAGTTTCAAAATGGATGTGGATTCTAAACATGTGACTTCAACTTCCTATACCTTTTGCACAAGCAACGCAACTTACCAGCTGTCGGAGTACTCTCGGCATAATGGAAACATTCCTTCTTCACCTCCGGGAGGTCGACATCTATATCCGTATACGTCAATTCATCTCCACCTTCTTCCCGGAGCCCTGGTTCCGACTTAATGGAAACGGTCTCCTGATTTAGAAGATCCATGGCACTGCTGTGGTTGGGTTATGATAATTAGTTCAAATCCGATTTTTTTTCCTGAAACAGTAATTTTTTATACCGGAAGTCTAATTGTATAAGCGTAGAATATTTCTTTTCGGTTGGAAATAAGTACGTAGCAAAATTGTGAATAAATTTTGACCTTGAAATTAAGAAACTTGAATACGGTTGAGGGAATCGTCGTTATTTATCTGAATCTGGAATCTAACGCTGTTTTCTCTATATAAACCAATAAATAGAATACCGGTGATCTGAATTTAAAAATATGCGATTATTTTTATTAATACGATTACCTTCAAAACACAATGTCAAATTGACAGCTAAAAGGTTTCTTGGTTAGCCGCGTTGAATTTTGTTAAGTATATTCCCTAACTTACACGTAGGTATTGGTAAATAGCGTAAATTGAACAAGGTCGCGATAGACACAGCAAAGTTGTGTATTAGAGCATGGATTAACTGTGGTCCAGTATGACTTCATACAACGACTGTTGTAATTGAATATGTAACCAAAATGAACAGAGTAATTACTTGTAGAGAAAATTTCAGTATCAAAACTTACCAAAAATCGCGTGATAACGGTAACTGCGAGGCAGTGTAAGGAATATCATGTAGAATTAAACTAGAGTTTGGAAACACGATTAAGCGATTGACGAAAGCATGTGTCAACGATTAACAGCAAGGTTAGGAATAGACAATAATGAATTCATAGACAATGATCACGAACTAACTTTCAAGTAGGTATGGAACGAAAAAAGCAGCGGAAAATAATCAACATTTTATTTAAATTCTCTTTTTCGTCCAGTTTCCACATGGGTTGAATTTTCACATGGATTCGGGATGAAATAAAGAAGTTTTATTGTTGGTACAGGTTTTCGTACACTTTGGGGGCGCATTATTGACGCCCGATATCATTGTTACTGAAATAGTTATTTAAGCATATATTGCGGAAACGTTGCGTTTTTATTTCGGAAAATATTAAAAAGGTAGATAGAAGTTTATACGTAGAACTGACCGCCTGGATTACTTTGTGAACGCCTATTTCCATTCGGTATTGTGAATTTCGCGCATACTTTTCGACTTTTTGTGACACATGTCTGTTTGTGCAACCATTTTTCGACGATTGAGTACCGTCCAAAAATGTTATTTCTCCTTCAATGGCAACTGTATCTGCAAATCTGCATGAAATTCGATCGGTGGTATGAAAAATGAAAATAATAACCGTATAAAAACATAGTTAAAGCAAAGATTTTTGTTATGTCATACATTAATGACTTCTTGATATGTGCGCCAATCCATTATACAGTCTTTGGTAGTTTTTTGTTTGAAACGCCTCCAAAGGGCACACAAACACCAACGGCTCGGAGGGCTTTGAAGCAGAGAATGGACGGTTACGTCAAGAGGTTTTCGTCTTGGAGTAAAAAATAACCACGTCTTATTTAATGTTTCAAAGATCCAATCGCGTTTGATTAAGAGCCAGTTGCATCAAAAATAATTCAAGTATGATTTAAAGTTAGATATTTAAACTGAGTTCAAGCCTCAAACCAAAGATAACCTACAATTAACGCAATTGACTTGCGTCAACATAAAAAAAAAGTTAGTTTAATGTTACCAGTGTTGCCATCGAAATTTCTTCGAATTATACTTGAATTTGATATATTTAATTCTTATAACTAACTAACTAACTAACTAACTAACCATCACGCCGTTTCCTCGCAGGGGTAGGCAGAGAGGACGGACCGCCAAACAACTCGATCTTGGCATACGCTTCTTGCTTCATTCACATTCATACAACGCCTCATACATTCTCTTCTGTTATTCCGACTTCTGACATGGCCCGACTCGAGTATTTGATTCACTTGATCGTGCCATGTCTTTCTCGGGCGTCCCCGGCTTCTTCTTCCATTTACATTCGCGTCATATATTCTCCTTACACTCCTTTCTTCGTTCATTCGCTCTACATGCCCAAACCATCTAAGCGTCCCTTTCTTAATCTTGCTCACTACGCTTACATCAGCCTTGCATTCTTTACGAATCTCGTACGAGATTCTCTCTCTCTACGAGATTCGTAATTCTTATAAACACACAATTATTTTTATGGATGCCTACAGTGCAGATTAGCCGCGCGAACTTTACGTTGTCTATTATTAAAGTTGACACTAGTGGCGCCGACGTGTTCTACATTTATTTCATGTTTAAACTGTAATAAGACTAAAGGTAAGGACTTACTGGTCCCACGTACGCAACGTATGCGATGCCACGTTCCTTGGCCTACTTGCACACTTGTCCTACGTACGCAACGCAAAGTTTGGTAAGGACACGTTTTCCAACGCGTGTGATTGGTGTTTCAGGTAGCGCGTCACTGTCAGTTGATTTGACGTTTAATTTGTAGGTTATGTGTTTCCCTTACATGTTATTTTATTAGCAATATATATTAGGAAACTCACGGATTTCTAGTGTTCAGCTTTGTCATTGTCATGTCTTGTGATTCTGAAAGTGATTTTGATAGGCTTACCATACGTCCCGGTTTGACCGGGATTGTCCCGTTTCAGACACCGGTCCCGGATTCCCCGATTCTGTGGCGCTGTCTCGGTGGCTGGCGACTCGAGCGAACAGCGGTGCAC
>JAHDVE020002685.1:0-19552 GCA_022606495.2 Halesus radiatus
GGAGTAGGAGTTGGAGTAGGAGTTGGAGTAGGAGTTGCAGTAGGAGTTCGAGTAGGAGTTGGAGTAGGAGTTGGAGTAGGAGTTGGAGTAGGAGTTGGAGTAGGAGTTGGAGTAGGAGTTGGAGTAGGAGTTGGAGTAGGGGTAGGAGGTTGAGTATAAATATTTTTCCCAATATTCGTTTTAAAAATTATTTCCACCACACACACTTCTTGCTTCATCCACAATACAACACATATTCTAAATACACAAACCAATTGCAGCACTGCAATGGGCAAAACCTAGTATATATATTAATGCTCTATTCGTCACTTTTTTCAGACTTCGCCAGCCAGTCAAAAATCGACCCAAGCGCCTTATCCACGCGAAACACCTTAAGGTTCGTTTTCGCTCAAATTTTGAGGTGTCATTTTTTGTATGGGAAAATATGGCACCCGTAGTCTCGCGAAAGTCGACTGTACTCCCGTAGAGTTTAGAATACCGCAAGGGTCGCATTGGCTGGCCAAGTCTGAAAAGATTACACCATCGAGTCAGCCGCGCGTCACGTAAAAATATGGGGAAAAAAATTAAATATCTGGAAAAATTTGAAAAACATGTCTCTTCACGGGAAAGCGTAATCCATAAAAAATACTCCCGGGGAAGGATAAATAATTGGACAATATTTACTAAAACAGATTTCGGAAGGTTAATAATCGGTCAGTTCGGCCGCATTTCTTGAAAAAAACCCCAGGATAATCCATTAAAACTTTTGACATTTCCAAAATCGTCATGAAACGACATATTATTGATTAAAAGGAAAAAAAATCTTTTTTTACTAGCGACCCTAGCGGTCGGCACTAGAACTACAGTGAAATCCGTAAGGAAAAATTATAAAAACTAATCGAATTTGGCGGTAATTCAAATTTCATCGCAAAGAAATTCTCCCCGTAATATACCGACAGTTTCCTTTGAAAACGTTCCATATTAAGTAATCACGAAAAACAGACACCGACCAAAAAACGTAGACACAAAATATTAATTAATTTTTGTAATATAATTAAATGTTTTTTTTCGAATAAGTTTTTTTTCCGAAAATCGAAAAGGTCCGTCTCGGCGAACGTTGGGGTAGAAAAAATATATTTTTCAAATAAAGATTTGTCGATTTTTTTTCAGTTTTTCATTTATTAATTACGAATAGACTGTCGGCGTTTGCGAATTCACAAAGTACACCCTCCAACAATGTCATTACCAAAAAAAAAATCAAAAAAGTCACGTTTTATTTTTATGTTGTTGTTAAATTTTATTAATTTATTTGAAATGAATACGTTAATTTGTTCGATAGTGTACATATTTAAAAAGAAAATGGCGGACAAGATGGCGGCACTTACGATGTTGCCAGTGAGAAGAAAACATTTACCCCATCGAATTTATTCGAAAATAGTTACTGGGTGGGTACTGAGCAGTTTTGGCTAAATAATTAAGTACTACCGATACGATATCATGACTTGATTCTTTTTACATATGAAATACATTAGAGGAACTAAAATCGCTGGTTTTTTGATAAATATTTATTTTAAATAGCGCCATTTTTTTTAAACGGACCAAATAGACAGAATCCGAAGAGCTGTTTCGAGATTGACATAATATATTTATTTTTTTTGTTGCTTCTAAATGGACAATAACTTGCATATAAAATTACAGATTCATGGATTTTTGCCAGGAGCACAGAAAATCTAAGAGTGAGATATTTTTATAAATAATTCATTTTGATATTCTTTTTCTTTCGTAATATATCTGATATTGGTATCAAAATACGCGTATTGACGTAGCGGATCCGGGCATCTCGGTGAAAATATGAACAGTTAAATCTTGGCTCTCTTTTGAGAGAAAAGGCTAATACTGAAAGCTTTTTTCTGTTTCTTTCCTATAAATACTCAATAAGAATAGCGGTACAGTAGGGATAGGGTAGATTTAAGGGGGATGTGGGGTAGGGATAGGGGTAGAGGTAGAAGTAGGAGTAAGGGTAGGGGTACGGGTCGCCGATATGGGTATCAAATTGAGCGTCTCCACCTACGCAACGAGATTTGGGCAATTAAAAAATTGGCAACAAATTCCTAGGCCCCATTTGTCGAGATAAAGCTAACATTGAAAGTTTTTTCTTTTCATTTTCTTTAAATACTTAATAGTGGTAGTCGTAGGGTAGGAGTTGGGTAGATGTAGGGTAGGAGTTGGGTAGATGTAGGGTAGGAGTTGGAGTAGGAGTTGGAGTAGGAGTTGGAGTAGGAGTTGGAGTAGGAGTTGAAGTAGGAGTTGAGTAGGAGTTGGAGTAGGAGTTGGAGTAGGAGTTGGAGTAGGAGTTGGAGTAGGAGTTGGAGTAGGAGTTGGAGTAGGAGTTGGAGTAGGAGTTGGAGTAGGAGTTGGAGTAGGAGTTAGAGTAGGAGCTGGAGTAGGGGTAGGAGGTTGAGTATAAATATTTTTACAAATATTCGTTTTAAAAATTATTTCCAACACACATACTTCTTGCTTCATCCACATTACAACACATATTCTAAATACACAAACCAATTGCAGCACTGCAATAGGCAAAACCTAGTATATATTAATGCTCTAATCGTCACTTTTTTCAGACTTCGCTAGCCAGTCAAAAATCGACCCAAACGCCCTATCCACGCGAAACACCTTAAGGTTCGTTTTCGCTCAAATTTTGACCTGTCATTTTTTGTATGGGAAAATAAAGCACCTGCAGTCTCGCGAAAGTCGACTGTACTCCCGTAGAGTTTAGAACACCGCAAGGGTCGCATTGGCTGGCCAAGTCTGAAAAGATTTTTCTATCGAGTCAGCCGCGCGTCACGTAAAAATGTGGGGAAAAAAATTAAATATCTGGAAAAATGTGAAAAACATGTCTCTTCACGGGAAAGCGTAATCCATAAAAAATACTCGCGGGGAAGGATAAATAATTGGACAAAATTTACTAAAACAGATTTCGGAAGGTTAATAATCGGTCAGTTCGGCCGCATTTCTTTAAAAAAACCCCAGGATAATCCATCAAACTTTTGACATTTCCAAAATCGTCATGAAACGCGATATTATTGATTAAAAAGAAGAAAAAAAATTTTTTACTAGCGATCCTAGCGGTCGGAACTAGAACTACAGTGAAATCCGTAAGGAAAAATTAAAAAAAATTAATCAAATTTGGCGCTAATTCAAATTTCATCGCAAAGAAATTCTCCCCGTAATATACCGACAGTTTCCTTTGAAAACGTTCCATATTAAGTGATCACGAAAAACAGACACCGACCAAAAAACGTAGACACAAAATATTAATTATTTTTTGTAATATAATTAAATGTTTTTTTTCGAATAAGTTTTTTTTCCGAAAATCGAAAAGGTCCGTCTCGGCAAACGTTGGGGTAGAAAAAATATATTTTTCAAACAAAGATTTGTCGATTTTTTTTCAGTTTTTCATTTATTAATTACGAATAGACTGTCGGCGTTTGCGAATTCACAGTACGTAGTATTCAAGTACACCCTCCAACAATGTCATTACCAAAAAAAAAAAATCAAAAAAGTCACGTTTTATTTTTATGTTGTTGTTAAATTTTATTAATTTATTTGAAATGAATACGTTAATTTGTTCGATAGTGTACATATTTAAAAAGAAAATGGCGGACAAGATGGCGGCACTTACGATGTTGCCAGTGAGAAGAAAACATTTACCCCATCGAATTTATTCGAAAATAGTTACTAGGTAGGTACTGAGCACTTTTGGCTAAATAATTAAGTACTACCGATACGATATCATGACTTGATTCTTTTACATACGAAATACATTAGAGGCACTAAAATCGCTGTTTTTTTGATAAATATTTATTTTAAATAGCGCCATTTTTTTTAAACGGACCAAACAGACAGTATCCGAAGAGCGTGGAGACCTGTTTCGAGATTGACATAATTTATTTATTTTTTTGTTGCTTCTAAATGGGTAATAACTTGCGTATAAAATTATGAATTAATGGATTTTTCCCAGGAGCACAGAAAATCAAAGAGTAGGAGATTTTATAAATAATTCATTTTGATATTCTTTTTCTTTTGTAATATATCTGATATTGGTATCAAAATACGCGTATTGACGTAGCGGATGCGGGCATCTCGGTGAAAATATGAACAGTTAAATCTTGGCTCTCTTTTGCGAGAAAAGGCTAATACGGAAAGGTTTTTTCTGTTTCTTTCCTATAAATACTCAATAAGAATAGCGGTTCAGTAGGGATAGGGTAGATTTAAGGGGGATGTAGGGTAGGGATAGGGGTAGAGGTAGAAGTAGGAGTAAGGGTAGGGGTACGGGTCGCCGATATGGGTATCAAACTGAGCGTCTCCACCTACGCAACGAGATTTGGGCAATTAAAATTTGGCAACAAATTCCTGGGCCCCATTTGTCGAGATAAAGCTAACATTGAAAGTTTTTTCTTTTCATTTTTTTAAATACTTAATAGTGGTAGTCGTAGGGTAGGAGTTGGGTAGATGTAGGGTAGGAGTTGGGTAGATGTAGGGCAGGAGTTGGGTAGATGTAGGGTAGGAGTTGAGTAGATGTAGGGTAGGAGTTGGAGTAGGAGTTGGAGTAGGAGTTGGAGTAGGAGTTGGAGTTGGAGTTGGAGTAGGAGTTGGAGTAGGAGTTGGAGTAGGAGTTGGAGTAGGAGTTGGAGTAGGAGTTGGAGTAGGAGTTGGAGTAGGAGTTGGAGTAGGAGTTGGAGTAGGAGTTGGAGTAGGAGTTGGAGTAGGAGTTGAAGTAGGAGTTGAAGTAGGAGTTGGAGTAGGAGTTGGAGTAGGAGTTGGAGTAGGAGTTGGAGTAGGAGTTGGAGTAGGAGTTGAAGTAGGAGTTGAGTAGGAGTTGGAGTAGGAGTTGGAGTAGGAGTTGGAGTAGGAGTTGGAGTAGGAGTTGGAGTTGGAGTAGGAGTAGGAGTTGGAGTAGGAGTTGGAGTAGGAGTTGGAGTAGGAGCTGGAGTAGGAGTTGGAGTAGGAGTTGGAGTAGGAGTTGGAGTAGGAGTTGGAGTAGGAGTTGGAGTAGGAGTTGGAGTAGGAGTTGGAGTATGAGCTGGAGTAGGAGTTGGAGTAGGAGTTGGAGTAGGAGTTGGAGTAGGAGTTGGAGTAGGAGTTGGAGTAGGAGTTGGAGTAGGGGTAGGAGGTTGAGTATAAATATTTTTCCAAATATTCGTTTTTAAAATTATTTCCAACACACACACTTCTTGCTCCATCCACATTACAACACATATTCTAAATACACAAACCAATTGCAGCTCTGCAATAGGCAAAACCTAGTATATATTAATGCTCTAACTTTTCCCCATTTCAGACTTGGCTGGCTAGCCGAAAACGACCATGCGCCCTATCCATTTAAAACACCCCTAGGTTCGTTTTTGCGAACCACGAATTTCACTTTTTTCCCCACGGTTTTTGTATTGCTTTAACTTTTCCCCATTTCAGACTTGGCTGGCTAGCCGAAAACGACCATGCGCCCTATCCATTTAAAACACCCCAAGGTTCGTTTTCGCGAACCACGAATTTCACTTTTTTCCCCACGGTTTTTACGTACAAAAACAAAAAGCAGATCTCTCGGCGGAAATTTTCCTTAAGCTTTTTCAGTCGCTCACAAAATTACGTAATCTTCCATTTCTGTGAATCTAAGAGGTTAAATAAATGGATAATCGCTTTTAAAAACCATGTAGGAAGTTTTGAAAATCGCGACATCTACAGCGACCCATGAAAAAACTTCCACAATAATCGTTCAAACTTTTGACAGTTATAAAAGATGACAAAAATCGTCATTTTATTCCTTCCCGCCCGGTCTCATATTGCATAATTTTTCTTATAGAATGTTCCATAGATTGTATGCAAATACAAAAGTACCTACGCGAGAATGTTATCTAATAAAGCATTCGAATTTAATTTCCGGTTAGGTACCCAAGTTTTAAGAGCAAACTAACGGAATATTATGAAAAAAATGCTTTGTAATATTTAAAAAAATGAATTTCTTGAAATAAAATTACGGATTTTTTTTTAATGCGTAGGCGATTTGCCACGGTGCCATTATTAATACTTGCAATATTCATTTGAAATATACAAGGAGAAAATAATTCAGTGAACGAAAAAAATGCTTAAAAATGCATTTATTGATAGAAAACGGCAATTTTTTCTCTGATTTTAAAAAAAATTTATATAGCGCTGTTTTTTTACTTTTCCCTTGAACTTAGCAGTTAGCTCCAAAGCCCCATTTTGCAAGATGTGGCTCATATTTTTAAGGGAAAATATTACGCAAAACACATTTATTAAAATAAAATCACTAGGGGTGGGGTAGAGGTCGGGGAAGGAATAGGGGTAAGAGCAGGGGTAGGGGTAGGGGTAAGGGTAGGTTTAGCCGATATGGGTATCAAACTGAGCGTCTCCACCTACGCAAAGAGATTTGGGCAATTAAAAATTTGGCAACAAATTCCTAGGCCCCATTTGTCGAGATAAAGCTAACATTGAAAGTTTTTTCTTTTCATTTTCTTTAAATACTTAATAGTGGTAGTCGTAGGGTAGGAGTTGGGTAGATGTAGGGTAGGAGTTGGGAAGATGTAGGGTAGGAGTTGGGTAGATGTAGGGTAGGAGTTGGGTAGATGTAGGGTAGGAGTTGGGTAGATGTAGGGTAGGAGTTGGGTAGATGTAGGGTAGGAGTTGGGTAGGAGTTGGGTAGATGTAGGGTAGGAGTTGGAGTAGGAGTTGGAGTAGGAGTTGGAGTAGGAGTTGGAGTAGGAGTTGGAGTAGGAGTTGGAGTAGGAGTTGGAGTAGGAGTTGGAGTAGGAGTTGGAGTAGGAGTTGGAGTAGGAGTTGGATTAGGAGTTGGGGTAGGAGTTGGGGTAGGAGTTGGAGTAGGAGTTGGAGTAGGAGTTGGAGTAGGATTTGGAGTAGGAGTTGAAGTAGGAGTTGGAGTAGGAGTTGGAGTAGGAGTTGGAGTAGGAGTTGGAGTAGGAGTTGGAGTAGGAGTTGGAGTAGGAGTTGGAGTAGGAGTTGGAGTAGGAGTTGGAGTTGGAGTTGGAGTAGGAGTTGGAGTAGGAGTTGGAGTAGGAGTTGGAGTAGGAGTTGGAGTAGGAGTTGGAGTAGGAGTTGGAGTAGGAGTTGGAGCAGGAGTTGGAGCAGGAGTTGGAGTAGGAGTTGGAGTAGGAGTTTGGGTTGAGGTTGGGTAGGAGTTGGAGTAGGAGTTGGAGTAGGAGTTGGAGTAGGAGTTGGAGTAGGAGTTGTAGTAGGAGTTGGAGTAGGAGTTGGAGTAGGAGTTGGAGTAGGAGTTGGAGTAGGAGTTGGAGTAGGAGTTGTAGTAGGAGTTGGAGTAGGAGTTGGAGTAGGAGTTGGAGTAGGGGTAGGAGGTTGAGTATAAATATTTTTCCAAATATTCGTTTAAAAATTATTTCCAACACACACACTTCTTCTTCATCACATTTAAACACATAAATCTAAATACACAAACCAATTGCAGCTCTGCAATAGGCAAAACCTAGTATATATTAATGCTTTAACTTTTCCCCATTTCAGACTTGGCTGGCTAGCCGAAAACGACCATGCGCCCTATCCATTTAAAACACAAAAAGGTTCGTTTTCGCGAACCACGAATTTCACTTTTTTCCCCACGGTTTTTACGTACAAAAACAAAAAGCAGATCTCTCGGCGGAAATTTTCCTTAAGCTTTTTCAGTCGCTCACGAAATTACGTAATCTTCCATTTCTGTGAATCTAAGAGGTTAAATAAATGGATAATCGCTTTTAAAAACCATGTAGGAAGTTTTGAAAATCGCGAAATCTACAGCGACCCATGGAAAAACTTCCACAATAATCGTTCAAACTTTTGACAGTTATAAAAGATGACAAAAATCGTCATTTTATTCCTTCCCGCCCGGTCTCATATTGCATAATTTTTCTTATAGAATGTTCCATAGATTGTATGCAAATACAAAAGTACCTACGCGAGAATGTTATCTAATAAAGCATTCGAATTTAATTTCCGGTTAGGTACCCAAGTTTTAAGAGCAAACTAACGGAATATTATGAAAAAATGCTTTGTAATATTTAAAAAAATGAATTTCTTGAAATAAAATTACGGATTTTTTTTTAATGCGTAGGCGATTTGCCACGGTGCCATTATTAATACTTGCAATATTCATTTGAAATATACAAGGAGAAAATAATTCGGTGAACGAAAAAAATGCTTAAAAATGCATTTATTGATAGAAAACGGCAATTTTTTCTCTGATTTTTAAAAAAATTTATATAGCGCTGTTTTTTTACTTTTCCCTTGAACTTAGCAGTTAGCTCCAAAGCCCCATTATGCAAGATGTGGCTCATATTTTTAAGGGAAAATATTACGCAAAACACATTTATTAAAATAAAATCACTAGGGGTGGGGTAGGGGTCGGGGAAGGAATAGGGGTAAGAGCAGGGGTAGGGGTAGGGGTAGGGGTAGTTTTAGCCGATATGGGTATCAAACTGAGCGTCTCCACCTACGCAACGAGATTTGGGCAATTAAAATTTGGCAACAAATTCCTAGGCCCCATTTGTCGAGATAAAGCTAACATTGAAAGTTTTTTTCTTTTCATTTTCTTTAAATACTTAATAGTGGTAGTCGTAGGGTAGGAGTTAGGGTAGATGTAGGGTAGGAGTTGGGTAGTTGTAGGGTAGGAGTTGGGTAGATGTAGGGTAGGAGTTGGAGTAGGAGTTGGAGTAGGAGTTGGAGTAGGAGTTGGAGTAGGAGTTGGAGTAGGAGTAGGAGTTGGAGTAGGAGTTGGAGTAGGAGTTGGAGTAGGAGTTGGAGTAGGAGTTGGAGTAGGAGTTGGAGTAGGAGTTGGAGTAGGAGTTGGAGTAGGAGTTGGAGTATGAGTTGGAGTAGGAGTAGGAGTTGGAGTAGGAGTTGGAGTAGGAGTTGGAGTAGGAGTTGGAGTAGGAGTTGGAGTAGGAGTTGGAGTAGGAGTTGGAGTAGGAGTTGGAGTAGGAGTTGGAGTAGGAGTTGGAGTAGGAGTTGGAGTAGGAGTTGGAGTAGGAGTTGGAGTAGGAGTTGGAGTAGGAGTTGGAGTGGAGTAGGAGTTGGAGTAGGAGTTGGAGTAGGAGTTGGAGTAGGAGTTGGAGTAGGAGTTGGAGTAGGAGTTGGAGTAGGAGTTGGAGTAGGAGTTGGAGTAGGAGGGTTGGAGTAGGAGTTGGAGTAGGAGTTGGGTAGGGTTGGAGTAGGAGTTGGAGTAGGAGTTGGAGTAGGAGGTTGGAGTAGGAGGTTGAGTATAAATATTTTTCCAAATATTCGTTTTAAAAATTATTTCCAACACACACACTTCTTGCTTCATCCACATTACAACACATATTCTAAATACACAAACCAATTGCAGCTCTGCAATAGGCAAAACCTAGTGTTTTATGATTGCTCTAGCAAACATTCAGTGATCGAAATACAGCGCGAATGCTACCTCTTCACTCTCGTATCGCGCAGTTGTTGCTTGAATTATTGATTTTGTAGTGGCTGCGTTAGCCGATTTCCGGTACCTCTAGGCCATTACCCTCTAGTAATGGAGCGGGCATTATGATGAGTTTATCCGTATGTAATTTGAATGTTTGATCTAATGATATTTGTTTGTTTGTCCAGGTTGGAGCGTTGTGGGGTAGTGGCGCGCATGGCAGCCGGGAGGCACCGCCGCTCGTCCGCTGAGCCCCGCAGGGCGCCCCCCGCGCCCCGCCCCGCACCCGCCCCGCGCCTGCTGCACGCGCTGCGCAGGCAGTTCCGCCGCGATCTGTCGGAATGGATCACATCAGCCCGGCCGCAGTGCGACGGGACGCTAGTGTTAGTGCCGCGACCAGTGTCAGTGCTAGTGCGCCGTGCGGGGGCCAGGCCGTGAGCGAGCCGGCATGCGCGCCCCCGGCGGACGAACCCGAGACTTCCCGGTGTCGCGGCCTGCAGGAGCGCCGAGCGCGCCTGCACCTGCCGCTCAAAGAGTGCAACGACGCTACGCCCGCGTACATGCGCAGCATCAAGGAGCAAGACCCCGACGAAGACCTCACCGCGAATACTGCAGAGTCATCTCTGCTGAATGGGGAGACCAAATCCCAACGGCCTAAAGGCATCGTCAAGTCCCCTTCGGAAAAGAGTTACAGGAATGGAAGTAGAAAGATCTTATTCAAGTCCGACTCCGTACAGTCGAAAGGACGAGGTATCGTCAAATCCGATTCTGTGGAAGGGGACCGGCCGGTCCTGCACGTCCAGTTTAACAGCGGCTGCCTGAACGGTTCCGTGACCACCGGCGCAGGCCCGGGGGGCTCCTGCACGAGCCCGGCCTGCAGCCTTACAGACTCCGGTAGTAGCTCGAGCTCCGAGGATGCTTGTGTGGGGCTCACGGAGGCTCGGCCCCCTGATGGCGGCTGGGGCTGGGTGGTGGTTTTTGCCACCTTCATGGTCAACCTTATCGCCGACGGAATCACTCTTAGTTTTGGAGTTATGTACGTCCACTTTTTGGAGTATTTCGGCGAAGGAAAGGCGAAAACTGCCTGGATAGGAAGCTTGTTCATGGCGATGCCGCTTTTGTCGGGGCCTATAGCCAGCTTCCTGACGGATCGCTATGGGTGTCGGAAGATGTGTATTTGTGGGTCTATAATCGCAAGTATTGGATTCATAGCTTCCGCATTTACCACCAATATGGAGAGTTTATTTTTCACATTCGGTATTGTATCTGGGTTTGGTCTTAGTTTGTGCTACGTAGCGGCTGTTGTTATCGTAGCGTATTACTTCGAGAAGAAGAGATCTCTGGCAACCGGTCTATCGGTATGCGGTAGCGGTATAGGTACATTCATCTTCGCACCCCTCACTCAAGTAATGCTCGATGAATATGGGTGGAGGGGAACAACTCTGATCCTAGCGGGATTATTCCTAAACATATCTGTTTGCGGAGCTTTGATGAGGGATTTGGCGTGGACTGCTGTCATGGCTAAAGCAAAGGCGCAAGATCGAAAGCGCTCCCGTGAACAGAAGCGTCTCAAAAGATACGGCTCTTCTGCGGACTCTTTCTCTGACAGTAAGAGTACCAACACTGTGGGCACAAACGGGCAACCAGCTCTACTGGCCAACACAGCGGCTGCAGGAGACAACGCTGATAACACTGCTAGACAGTGCAGTTCTTTAGTCAATCTTCCAACGTACGTGAATAACGGCGAAAATGTTCCTGTTGAAGTTTTAGAACTCTTGGCTTCCAGAAAAAATGTGTACAATGTATTGATGCAAAATTACCCGAGCATGCTCATCTCTTCCCGGAGTTTTAGCGACAGCGGGAGAGTTAACGAAATGGGGTGCACTGGAAGACATGGTGTCAGTCCTCTAGGGTTAGTCCCCACCCAGCAGGAGCTGCCGAATAACAGTCTGACTCGCTCCATTCCGGTCCCTAGCAGGCCGCCCACCGCCTTCCTCAAGGACTTGAGGATTCACCGGCACTCCTTAACGTATCGAGGAGCAATGCTCAACATCAACCGCTACAGACTTCGTGCCTCTTCCTGTCCGAACATCTATCGTAATTCCATGACAACGATTGCGAAAGAGAAGCTCCAGTGGTACGCTGGCCTATGGGAGTTCTGGGACCTAGTGGTGGACATGATGGACTTCTACCACTTTGGGAACTCCAAGTTCCTGCTGTTTGCCATCTCCAACTTCCTCCTGTACACCTGGTACGATGTGCCCTACATGTACATTACCGACAATGCGGTGGAGCTGGGCTATACGGAGAAAGAAGCATCCATCTTGATATCTGTTGTGGGCATTGTTAACATGGTCGGGGAGGTAAATATATAAATATATTTTTATTTATTATTATTTGAATAAGACTGCTATGAATTGAAATGTTATGAATATATTTTTATTTATTATTATTACAATAAGACTGCTATGAATTGAAATGTTATGAATATATTTTTTCTTCACTATAGATGGAAGATTTTTTTATGGCTAAACTTAATAATTATATTTGAAATAAATTATTTTGCATAGACGATGTATGAATGTGAATAAGCAAGAAGTATATGCCAAGATTGAGTTGTTTGGCGGTCCGTCATCTCTGCCTACCCCCGCGGAGAAAAACGGCGTGATGGTTAGCTAGTTAGTTATTTTGTATTTTTGACTTTCTGAAGAAATTTTTATTAAAATTTGTTTTTCCTTGAAATTTTTTCAATCATTCTTCGCCCGCTCTCTGACGAATTGGTGAGAAACGAACATTTCACTCATTGCTGTAGACACTGCGCAGAAAAGTTCCACAATGGACTCCGCTGCAAACCGTTACCTTACTTTAGCTAACTTTAGTTTTCTGCGCAGTGTCTGCAGCAGCGCGTGAAATGTTCGTTCCTTACCGGGCCGTGAGAGAGCGGGCTAACAGGGTCTTACAAGTAAGTTAATAAATTGCTTTTTCTTTGGAAGTTTTATTTACTATGTACTAATGTTGCTATTTTTGATTTATTAAATTCGCTACCGGTTTCGACACAACCATGCCATTCACTAGCATTCTTAAAACTAACTTAAATTAAACAAATACAGAAACAAAATTAGTCACCATTAGGTGAGGGTAGATAAAACTTCCAAACAAAATGTCTAGAAATTGCTATATAGTGAATGCCGAAAAAATACAAGAAATAATAAATTGCTGGCTAATTTTCGATTTTGAGCCATAATGCTAGTACAATGCCACCATTACACTTCCGTTCCAGATCCTGCTGGGCTGGGCCGGCGATTGGCAGTGGGTGGATGCAGGGTGCGTATACGCGTGCTGCATGTTGCTGTGCGGGTGTGTGACGGCTGTGGTGCCGCTGCTCACCTCGTACCCTGCCCTCTGCGCCGCCTCGGGGGCCTTTGGGCTCTTCATCGCCGCCAACTACTCGCTGACCAGCATCATCCTCGTGGAGCTCATCACGCTGGAGAACTTCACCAGTGCGTACGGTCTGTTGCTGCTGGTGCAGGGGGTGGCCAATCTGGTTGGTCCTCCGTTAGCAGGTGCGTAACCCATTTATCTTCAGCGGGCTAACCCAACCTCGATTATCCAGATCTAACTACATAGTCTCCGTAAGCACTCAGGCCATAGATTATAAGAGTGTCAGTGTGTACATATTTTGTTACTAAAAGCATAATCAGAATTTTTACAGTACATGACTATTTTCAGTGTGCAACGTCGTTTCCATTCTGAACTATGATCCTTTAATGTTTTCATTGAGTACTTGATACACAAAAGTGTTTTTTTTTTTTTTTGCTAAGCTACTAATTATTCTAAATAAAATAAATAACTGTTCATTTATTATCACTATACATTCACACATTCCTATCTCATTTTTCTGGGACCACATAACAGTTCTCTACAGATTTAGGTACAAAATGCATTCTGTGTTACAATTAGCTCAGTGAATTGAAATAAAATCTTTACAACTACGCATATTTATATTTGTATAGTAACTGAGGATGGAAATGAATATGAATTTGTTTGTTTCCACTTTCAGGCTGGTTATACGATGTGACAGGCACATACGAGCTGTCCTTCTACATCGCGGGCTTCTTCATCTTCTTCTCCGGCCTCTTGCTTCTCGTGCTGCCCATCAACAAGAGGTTCCGCAAATACCGAAGCCTCCGCAGAAAGGAAACAGCGTCGGCCTCCACCTCCAGCATCGAGGAGCACGCCGGGATGGTTACCGCCAACGGGATATGCAAGAACGAAAAGAATAATCGAATATTTGTGTGAAGAGAGACTCACGAAAATGAGTATTTGCCTTTTTACTAAACTTGTTGTGAAGTACCTCCCCGGAGTTGCTTTCTGTGGGTGCTTTAAAGAGTATTTTTTATTTAACTCACCCGTGGGTTGTTAGATTTAGGGAAATCCGTTCGCAAAGATTTCACAACTTGCTATGTACGTATACGTAGCCACACTTAGCAACTTGTTACAAATGATGATGACGTTGAATTATTGATTAAGTGAAGACAGACGTACAATTATTATTCATTATAAACAATAATCTGTATTCGCGTATTTTTAGCGTTGATTTAGGCACTCTTAGGTTTACTTTGAGAAAACAGATCGGATTCTAAAGCAAATATTGTGATAACAAGTAGGATTTCATTCTGCACGTACTTGTAGATATTAACTTAGAGTTTCCTTTCCACCGTAATGCTATTACGCTTTCTCTCTCAACGAGAGGATAATATATTATTTACAACAAGAATTAGGATAATCTGTGAATGTCCGCTGAATGTTTTTTGTTGATAGTTTTGATGTTTAAAATAGTTCCTTGTCTGATGTATTCCAAGGCAAGTAGATTGCCTCAAATCCCCAAATACTAAACAAGGTCCCTTTTCTGACCAAGATGATTATATTTATACAATTACTACATAGTTGTTATGTAACATTCTGCTGGACACTTCTCCATATGCTATTTTAATATTAAGACCTATCTATAGACAATAATTGTGTTTGTCAGATAAATTTATTATAATTAATCTTTCAGTTAATCGTGTTTAGTGTTTTCCATTGTGGCAAGAGTTTTTCTGTATTCACTGGGTACATCTTTCAAATAATATATAATTTATACAATTTAAAAAAAAATATTGCTTCAAAGGCACCACGAATACAACTTCTATCCGAGAAGATCTTCCACAATTAACTAAATCGCTTCCCACGTTAAAGTATTCATATTTGAATGCATGTTTTATACCTGATTTACTATTTTTTTTATAAAAATAATTCTTTTATCAAACAAAAAATAATCCGTTTTACATAATAATTTTTTTTTTATTTTAAAGTTTTTGATACATAGGACATGTTGAAACAGTATATAAAAATACACGGCAATATATATATTTTTTTTACTACGGATTTAACCATTTTATAAATACTTTTAATGTTTAGTAAATGTTTTATTATCTCGGAATTATTTAATCCCTTTTGAGTTAGTTTGTTTGTTGAGATATTGTCAGGGTTGAGTTGCAATGCACAGTTTTGGGCAGAAACTCTTAGTCCGCTTGAAGCTTTGCATTTGCTCCGCCAAATATGCACTCAATAATAAGAGTCGCGGTATTTCCAAGTTGAGTTTATACATTATAGTATATACGTATTTAGGTAGATATTTTAAATAAACTGTTGACTGCTTGGATTTGTCTCAGCCACTTCATAACATTTAAGTAGAAAATGCTATTAATATATTACATGTAATGTCACTCGAATGGATATAAGTACCTAAGGTTGTAAGGGTTATGGATCAAAACTAAAAATGTTAAAATTTTGACTGGTTTGACTACAGAAACGTATCTTGCCGTTATGTTAAAGTTGTAAAATGGTAATAAGATGAGATAGATAGTCGCTCAGCTTTGCGAATATTTTAAAGGTATAATTCCAACACTCGTTTTGTCCCTAGAAAGGCAGACTGGTTGATTTTTATTTTGTATTTGTAAAACACTTTCAAATATAATATAAACTTTAAAATTATAATGATGGGGTGTTAATAAATTATAATTAAAATATTGTAATGTGATTTGGTAGAAAAATGTTATTCAAAATAATTCACCCAAAATATGAGATATGCCTTTCTAGGGATGTGTATACATACAAGGTTTCCTTGGGGTGAGGGGTATCTTTGGGAGGCGATGGTACGTGGAAGATAGAGCAAAAGAAGATACTTGTATTATAAAATTTTGCAAAATTCTGTAATTTTTTTCAAACGTAAATATAACAAAATGCATCTGTAAGTACACAAAAAGCAAAATTTTTGTATAAAAAAAATTGTAGCTATTCCTTCGCTAACTATTAATTTTCACATGTGACAACACTGAATAGTGAATGGATTCATCGAGGTAATAAATATACCTAGCGGCCATGATAAGTCAGTTTCTCCTTCTACTCATCTTGTGTCTGTTCATTGCTTATCACACATTCTGGTTTCTACTAATTTTTTGTAAGTTAAAAAGATTAACAAACTGCTATAAATTAGTTTTCGTTTTGCTCCAAGTATCATGTACCTTCCAAAACTAATGCACTTCACCCCGGACACTAGTATTATATTATTATATTACAAAAGATTTTTGAAATATGAAATATTTGCTTTAATTGGCTGTTAAAATAAAAAAATAAAAATTATAACCTTATATCAAAAATTAATAGTAAAGTGTGTAAATAATGCGAAGTTCCAGGTGTGACGATTTGTTGCCTTAAGAGGGTCCGAATTCAGGTTGTATGTGAATTATGTAACTGTAAGAAGCCTACTAGAACTAGTTAGAAAGTGAAACTCTACTCTTTAGGTAAGATTACATAGCTTTAGAATCTAGGAATATAGTGAGTGCATCAAAAAGCAGCAGGAAAAGAAATTAACGTTTGAATTTTGGCAATATCTAGAATTATTACAAATAATAAATCTCTTCTCACGCCTTTTAATATAAATCTCCTCAATACTTGTTTAATACCCTAATACTTACTGCTCAATTGTCATAGATATTTCAAATAGATAGTTTAGCACTTCATCGAATTAACCATCTAATAATATTAGTCGGTTGGCAAAAAATTAATTATTCCTAATGTTTTGTGTAGAGTTTAACCATATTTTGAATATAGATAGAATTACAATCAAATTTACCATTAACATTATTCAATTTCGAATGTAAGATTTGTAACTTTAATGACGGATGTTAATTAACGTAGACATTTATTAGGCAATGATTTTTCAGAATTTTTGTCAACTACATCTGTTACGAGGCGTATAGAGCGGAAGACGGCAGTACCACGCAAAATTCTAAAATTGTTAAAACAAAGGAGATCAATCTGACGACATTTTTGGTCTTAAAAAATCTATTATTTCAGGCTTTATAAAATTAGACTTAAAACAAATCCGGTAATGTCTTCAATGTTATAAAACTGGTAGTTTTCAAATCAACCTATCAGAATGTAGGAATTAACATTTTGGCAGTATCACAAAGCTCGTAACAAAAACATAAGTGAATAATTATATAAAAAGTTTAGAAAATTAATTGTGTTGTGCAAAAATTGATAAGTACAAATTCAAGCAACTGGCTATGTTTTATCATTTAACCCTCTGAGGCACAAGATTTGAAACAAAAAAATGCTTGTGTTGCACAGAATTTCGAAAACTTCGAAAAGTACGTATGTACCATCTATTGGCCGAAATAGTAAGCCGTCGGAGTGGGCGGGACACAATTTAAACCGCTGTGTTTTTTAAGTGGTTTTAATTTTTCGAAGTGTTATAAATTACATCCCATCACCATGCAGCAAAAGATGGGTTATTTTTTATACCACTATGCTTCAAGGGGTTAAACATTGTTGCATCAAGTTACCATAAACAGATTTCAATAAAAATGTTTTTTTGGTGTACCAGCAATTTTTCAATTTAATATATTTTTTAATTGTCTGGTACTGTCGCTTTTGCTTCTATATGTCTTATATTCTTGTGTATTGGCCTTATAAACCTCTTATTAACGATATCGGGCACAATTGCATTCATGAAGGATGATTCTTTAACTATTGTTTGCACACACATCTGTTTACCGACTATTCGGCAGACCTTTGCGCACCCCGTAGCCAGAGAATATTCCTTCCTGAATGGTTTGCATGTGCTATTTCTATTTCGTATACGACATCAATAAAGGAAACATTGACTAGCAGCAAATCTCATACTGGAATTAGAAATATATTGTGCTTGTAAAACAAAAATATTAATTAGAATAACGTCGTTGGATCAGTAATATATGTTGTGACATTTTTAAAAACATTAATTTTTCTTTCTGTTGGAAAATATTGTAGACAATAATCATCCGTACCATTGTTTGGTAAATTGGTAAATAGAAACAACAGTTTTTGAAAGAAAAAATAAATTCAATGCCATTTATACACTTTCCTATATAAATGCCTAGACACTGACAGGCAAGATGGCCGCCGATCTTGTTTAAATTTTTTTCCACATTGGGTGAATGTTAAATCATCAAGTGCTTATTTATACCCAATAAAAAAATGAGAAATACGAATCCAAATCTCAATGTATGTATTTTAATGAAATGCCTTTGCATCTGTTCCTAAAGTAAATGTGTCACACGAATAATAAATATCATCACATTAATTTGCTTAGATATTTCATAGTATTAATTTGGGTTTATTTACTTCTAGTGCATGGACATGAAAAGCGCAGTATCGAACCATTATTAGAAAAAGAAAATCATTTTGAAGTTTTAATGCTTATTAAAATAGAATGGTTGACATACGAACAATCATTAATATTTAGTTATCCCTGATATGAAATGTTCACATTGTCGACGTAAGGCCGGAAAAAGCTTGCACCGGACATATACACACTTCTGCATGCTTCTTAACTGCTCTGACTTTCAAAACATAGTTTAAATCGTAGATTATCACTATCTTTGGGTAATATGTATTTGCTATGTAGAAGCAACAGAAAAAATTGAAATTTCTACTTGTGCGGAGTCGTGAACATTTTATAAAATGTCACTTAACAAATATTGCTGGTGTAAAAGGATAAATATATACAGCAAAACCTAACCTAACAATGTTGGCAAATTGATAATACGTTAATTTAATCTTCTCGGCCGACCTCTGCAGTAGTACAAAGAGGACAAGCAATAAGAAACTTCTCTTGAATATTCATAAACTATTAATGCAGTTACTATTTTAGTGATAGTTTTAGAATCATGATAGACCATGCATGTGCCTCATATACTTGTATATTCCAATAACATTTCTGGTAATTTGTAAGAACATACTGTTTATGGTAATAAAAATATTACAAGCACTTTTGATTTGGTATTTGTGTTAATGCTACAACAGGTCGCCGCACCGATTTTGGTGGTAATTTTATTATTATTTTTTCATTGATGACCCTTCTAAGTATTCTGTATCAGTTATTCTACCATGCGTTATTTATTTTTTGTATTATTTATTAGGAAGAAATGGCGACATTTAGTTTGTGTTTGAGATTTCCTCTGTGAGCGTACTTGGTAAATTGCCCAAGAGGAATGCAACCTTTACTGAAGACATTATAATATAATCTGTGATCTGATGGACGTTTCTTTATGCACATGTGTTTATTTTATTAATAAATAATATTATTTGTCAAATATTTTACTTACTCATCTCTGTATGTATATTATTATAACTTTGAAATCTGAAAATATTAATTTATTTTAAGACTGATTTTATGAGTTTTATTATCACCTATTTACTATTCAACCAATATCCCCCATACATCACGCATCTAGGAAGTGGCTCAGTCGCTTCTCATGTCCCTTTTAATTGGTGGGATGAATTCTAATGAGAATGAAGTATTACATTTAAATGTCGGCCAAATGCTAAGCAGAACAATTTGAATAGGCACACCGGTTGCACAGTTAGGAAACACTCAAATGCCCAAAGTACACGGTTAACATTCGCCATATGAGAATGAGCTGCTTCTACGACTTGTCCTTGTGTTCAATAGCTCAGCCCAATTCCTTACTTTTTATTTTTCCTACCAAACAAACCAGCCACATAAGTGTTGAATCTTTTGACACG